>CALNXK010000015.1:1490000-1712500 GCA_942486035.1 Porites lobata
TAGACTGATTGAATCATACATATTAGATCAAGAATTGAGAGGAAACATAAGGAGAGGGAAAAATCAATGTAGGGATATGGTAGATGGGTTGAAATGATTTGCAAAACATTTGAAAAGAAAACAAAACTAACTATCTGCAAATATTTAAAACATGTCTGAAAGTGTTTTGTCTGACATCGAGACGCTCATTGACAGATTATCTAAGGAAGACGAGTGGGAGTGTTTCGTTTGATATTCAATCACCGAGATTTAACAAACACGCACGATATCCCAGCACTGTGACTGCGTGTGTTCTAAAACGGATGGCAGAATCTCGTGTGATATCCAGACTCTCAGAGGTGATATACCAAACAGATGAAGGAGCGTTTAGTCTGATATCAGGACAAAATGAAAAGTGAAACACGAATCACCAGTGGGAGTGTTTGAACCAATATCCCGCGGCCACCAGTGGAAATATACAAACAAGAGTGGGAGTGTTTCAACTGATATCAAGACACAATTGAAGTTTTTCAAAAGAGTCGCGACCCATTTTTCCCGTCGATTCTGATGTTTCTGAATATTGGTTGAAACACGTCATTTTAGCAGGCGCGTTTTTATATAGCTCCTCAAATAATCAGCTCTATTCAAGTTTTAGAGAAATTCATTCTTCGAAATTCGAAACATGCTATGACGATCAACATTCCATTTCTTTGTTTCTCCTCCATGTGTTGTTAATGAGTTTCAGAGACGCCACCTAGAATTTATAATGTACTGTTAATCGTGTGTTTGATTTTGCTGCATTTAAAGAATATAAGCAGGCATACATTTCGTCATATTTTTTAAATGCAACGAGATGAAAATAATCAGTTGCTCATTTCCCCCAGCTTACGAAACCGTTGGATGTTATAAGGACACCGCAAATCGAACAATCTCAAGTCTAGAAGGACAGGACCCAATTTTAGATGGACCATTCACGGAACGAGAAAACGCCATTTCCAAATGCGCGTCGGCTGCCATCAAAGCGGGTTTCATTATTTTTGCAATTCAGGATGGTGGTCAGTGTCTCTCAAGTGCCACAGCACCGCAAACGTTTGACAAATATGGAGAATCAAATGATTGTCAGTCTGATGGGGAAGGAGGAGTGATGGCCAATCACGTTTATTACATCAAAGGTACGATATATGGGCTACATAGGTTTATTGTTCATCCAAAATATTTCACCGTCTCTGATTGGCTCCAATCTTTCGGCCATTTTTTCATAAGCAACTGGCAGTTATCATATTTGGAAGATGCGAGCAATGTATCATCGATGCGATGGTATATTTAGGTTGTTCGATGGTATATTTGCCTGAAATCGAGGCTGCTTAAGTGACAGTAAATTAATAAACGGCGTTCTCGGCTTTCCAAAAAACTAAAGACTAAGTTTTCAACATAGTGTACGAGGATTTATGCTCACTTTACTAGAACTAAGAAACATTTTGAATGAATAATAAAACAATTATTGAATTGGGCTTTCGTATGATGTGAAGAATTATGCTAATCTCGGAGGCTGTTATCCACCTCGGCCAAAAACATTCTTCTCGACCTGCATAATTATTCACATGAACCATTCAGCGTCATGCAATAATGATGTTTAATGTACCACTCTGAGGGTTGTGGTTTCAAGCGGTTTAGTCTTGGATAGGGTCATAGAATTCAGGGCGTTTTGGTCTAGAACTGGGTATCATTTTCCAGGAAACTGAACAAATGGTTGATGACTTTAGTCTGGACTTGGGAAACTGCGAATTGACACCTAAAACATGAAATCCGAAAATTCAAAGTTGCTGAAAACTCAGTTTAATAGCAAAAGCGTCGACCTTGGTATTGTCTGGAAATAGCGACTAAAGGATGGGAAGGATTTTGGGAGTTTTAATAGTCAGGTATAGTGTAACAAAAGTCAGCTAAACTAAATCTGGTAAGAGTCAAGAGAGGATCTCTTGATCTGCTATAGACTATAAGGGTTCCACGGTCTTAGTAGTATATCCCCGATCTTAAGTAGCACCTTAGGATTTGCAGACTGCAACAATCATCTTACGAAATGAAGCAGTTGAGAGAATTTCGCGACACAACCAGAGTCGCACTGAACAATAGAAATCGCGGGATAGTCGGTGGGAAACAAGATCTCAAACATACTGCAGAAGCTTATCGTCAAACGTTGGAGAGCGATTTCCACCTGGAAAATTGCTATTCGGTTGATGAGTATTACGAGAACCAATTGTGCGCTATCCTTTAGATAGTAATTTATCCATTGGATAGCACTTTCCACCTTTTTGACCGCAACTGGGACCAGATGTCTTTCTGTATAACGGCAAAAGTTTTGCTTACCGTATTTATTCGATTAACCGCCCTAGGCGCTTATTACATTTTTGGGCCTTGAGAGTGGGCGCTTATTCAAGGCTGGGTGCTTATTAATTTTTCACCATTTTCATCAAGTGTAGTTTGTTTATTTTGCAACAAAGCCATAAATGGTAATAACGAAACGCGAAGATGTAACAAAGCAAGGTTACTGTGAAGTGGCCAATTAAATGAAACCTGAACACAAGTGGACGGGGCTTAATTACGCGGGATGACGTAGTCAGCTAGGGTCATTAATTCGGTTATGCATTCCTTTCGTATTTTTTGGTAATTAACTAGTACCAACGCAATTTCCATTTTTCAGGATATGAGAGCGTTGGATGCTACAACGATACCATCGATCGAGCAATTCCATCCCTGGAGGGGATGGATCCTATTTTGGACGGAGAGTTCTACGTTAGAAAAAATGCTATTGCCAAGTGTGCGATTGCTGCAATAAGAGCAGGTTACAGTATGTTTGGTGTTCAGTTTGGCGGCTGGTGTGCATCCAGTGCGTCAGCTCCACAGACATTTGACAAATATGGGGAATCTAACGACTGTGAAGCTGATGGCGAAGGCGGACGTTTTGCCAATCATGTTTATACAGTAATATAGAGCACCTCTATGGGTACCTGTGTACGTCGCTTTCGTCGCGAAATCCTAAGATCAAAATTTGAATTCTCATTTGTTATACCCCTATTCATTTCCTACAGAAGTAGTAGCGAGAAGTAGATAAAATATCAAATAAATTAATCTTGGAGTGTGTAATCATGTCCGTAATCCTCATAGCCACTCTGTTTTACAAAGCATTGAATTTTACAAGGAGAAATTTCATGGGATATTTTTTGTATGAGCTTTGTGAGAGGTTTTATTAGTACTTACAATAAAGTCTTTTCGTGGCTTGGTTCAGTTAACTTGCGATACAGCGGTAAATTTATAATCAAGGAGTACATTAAGCGAGAAAATTCATGTTCCCTTATATCGAGGATCATCGGTCTGCTATTCAATGACCACTGCTTTGCATATAGGATCGTCTGGATTTTGAGGGTACTTCTTTGACCAGTAAATGTAATGCACCCAGACATTCATCTTGGGGAAATTTGTTCGCTAAAAGTGAAATAAAAATGTGAGGGTCACATGCACCTTAGAGAAAGGAAGAAACAAACTTAACAGTATTAATTATAAATAATTATAATAATTATTATTTTTTTTTCATAAACACATAATAGGATAAATCATAAGAGCATGAGTAAAAGTCATCAAATAACGTTTCTGTTAGCATTTCCTTATTTGAACAGAAAGTAAAATTACTTAATAGATAATGAGGAACTGAAGAATGGGCGGTCAATTGCTGTTATAATAAATAATAAGTAATAACAAGAGAGGATAATAATAATATTAATAATAATAATTAAGACGAAGAATGTCAATCGTAAGATAATGATAACAAGTAGGGAAAAAAGTTGAAAAATTATTAAACTAGGAGTAGTCGGAGCTTAGAAGAGTGCGTTCTATATGTTAGTAAGGCGTACAGGTAGCAGTTGAGGAGGAAGGGTGGATGGTTATTGCGATAGATTAAGCCCGATTTCCATATGAACGTTACGATCGCTGTGATCGCTGCGATCACTGAGAAAAAAAGTTCAGCGATCATATGGAAACCACTCTCCATCGATCGCTGTGACAACGATCGCTGAGATGGAACTTTTTATATCTTAGCGATTGTTCAGTCGCTGCGATCGCTGCGATCGCTGCAGGAGAGTGGTTCCATCACAGGGGGCCCACACAATCTGTTTGTGTAGCCGATTGTTATTTTATAGTAAAGGTACTGGATTTACCGTTTGCTTCACCTATAGCGATATATCGCTAACTATGTATATAAATCAATCATAAATAAACGTTGAATTACCCTACCTGTGGTTTATAGTCGTCCTTTTGCCTCAAAAGCGGATTTTTGAGCGATTTTGAATGAACTTGAGTTCGCCGTTGACTGTTCCATATAATACAAGGACTTTTTTCAGGATATGATAGCGTTGGATGCTACAGAGGTACCGGCGATCGCGCAATTCCACCCCTGGAGGGGAGGGATCCTATTTTGGACGGACACTACCGAGTTCGAAAAAATGCAATTGCCAAGTGTGCGGTAGCTGCAATAAGAGCAGGTTACAGTATTTTTGGTGTTCAGAATGGCGGATGGTGTGTATCTAGTGCTTCAGCTCCCCAAACATTTGACAAACATGGGGAATCTAACGCTTGTGGAGCTGATGGCGAAGGTGGACCTTGGGCCAATCATGTTTATACTTTAATATAGAGAACCTCTATGGGTACCAGTGTGTACGTCGCTTTCGTCGCAAAACCCTAAAATCAAAATTTGAATTCTTATTTGTTACCTCTACTCATTTCCACAGAAGTAGTGACTAGAAGTTGATAAAATATCAAATAAATTAATCTTGTGTGATCATATCCGTAATCCTCATAACCACTCTGTTTTACAAAGCATTGAGTTTTACAAGGAGAAATTTCATGCTGATCACTCTTAGGGCTTAAAGGGTTATCCTTTAAGATCGTCCTCCAAACAATAGCGATCGTTGCGACTTTGATTTCGTCGGAATAGAGAGCCTCAATATAAAAGATACAGAATCGAATGTCTTCGTGCTCCCGGTAGGTTCAAAAGTTTAATAGTACGTACGGTCCACCGGATAACTCACTTTATATCCGGTTGATACGTATTAGGGAAACCAATTGTGTTATCCACTGGACAGAAGTTAAGATCAGTAGAGAATGATCTGTTAATTAACACCCGTAATAAAGAAAGCTTGTAAAAACTTTTGATGATCAAGTTAATAAAACAGTTACTACGTAGTTGATTCCAGATCAGTAAAAAAAAAAAAATATCACTCATCTCAAAGTTGAGTACAAATTGTAATACTTAATTAAATTCCATTTTACCGATACAAACACGACCCAAAAAAGAATGATTAAAGAGTACGGAATTTCAGAGTATTCGAATATTACATTTTGAGACTTTTTCATCTCCCCCCTCATTTTATAAGCTTTTTTTAGATCTACTCAATACCAGGGTGATTTCGTAATTCGTACTTTTTAAATACCCCCCCCCACACTTTTTTCTATTGGCACAACAGAGTGTGTAACCTGGAGCGACCCTTAGACCCTCTTTTAATCAGGCAACGCACGTATGCACAAGACAAGAAAAAAAAAACGGATATTTTTTGTATGAGCTTTGAGAGGGGTTTTATTAGTACTTACGATAAAATCTCTTCCTGGCTTGGTTCAGTTGACTTGCGATATAGCAGTAAATTTATAATCAATGAGTACATTAAAGCGAGAAAATTCATGTTCTCTTATATCGAGGATCATCGGTATGCTATTCAATGACCACTGCTTTGCATATAGGATCGTCCGGATTTTGAGGGTATTTCTTTGACCAGTAAATGTAATGCACCCAGACATTCATCTTAGTGAACTTTGTTCGCTAAAAGTGAGAAAAAAAAAGTGAGGGTCACATGCACCTTAGAGAAAGGAACAAACAAACAAACAAACATAATAATAATTTAATAGTAATAATTATAAACAATTATAATAATTATTAATCGTTATTTTCATAAACACATAATAGGATAAATCATAAGAAGATATCTTAAAGTCATCAAATAACGTTTCTGTTAGCATTTCCTTGTTGGAACAGAAAGTAAAATTACTTAATATATAATGAGGCACTGAAGAATGGGCGGCCAATTGCTGTTATAATGAGTAATAAGTAATAATAATAATAATAATGACAATAATAATAATAATATTAATAATAATAATAATAATAATAACAATAATAAGAATAATAGTCTAAGGTCTTTGTGGCCCACAGTTTCTGAGTAATTCGCCAAAACGTTTCACACACCTTAGTAGAGCTTTGTAAGGAGACGCCACATGGTGTACAGTTTTGGTGCACCAATATGGCCGCCGGAAATCAACAAAAACATATGCAGTTCACTTTTTCTATAAAAACTCTTTCTTTTCACTCGAAAACTAGCATACGAGAGTATATACATATCTTCTAATACTTGAGATGGCTATACCGCTGAAAATCAAGAGGAGAGACTTTTTTTTCAACGAGACAGCATTCCTATTTTGTTGTCACGCACTGTGAAAATTCGGAAGTTCAAATTGCTGTTTTTTCGAAATGAAACGTGCTACGGGAATGGAAACTTGTGCAAAGATTTTTTTTTTGTTTATCTTCAACCTAGTGTAAATAAGAATTCGTAAAACTTTGCTCAGTTTTGACTATACAATTTGATGACGTCACTGTGAAGACACATCATCTTCGCCACGAGAAAAAAACCGCTGGCACCCAGTATTTGACCGTATTTTTACAGTATTTATAGACCATATCCGATATATTAAAATTCATACTTGGCTCCGAGGCATGGGGCAATAAAACAAAAGAAATGTATTATTTATTTTTTAGCCTGCATTTTAATATATCGGAGCTGGTTTATTGAGCATTACCAGCTATCGTTCAATAGATATTGCAAAAGTTTAATGAACTGTGTTGTCAAGAACCAACGTACATAAGTGTTTTTTTTTTGTAAATACAACCGGCTAAATAAAAAAACTGAATACTAGGAAACGAATAAATTTCTATGCTTACAAGGAGAAGAGATTACAACAGAGCAAAAGGACTATGGTACTGACTGATGTATCCACTTGATTAAAATGAACAAGTTGTAGAATTTTAGAATTAAGCAGAAATCAAGTACCCTATTTATCAGAATTCATAAGCTTGCCACTCGCCATAGACTGGAACAACTTGGGATAATATAATCTCCTATGTGAAGTTTTACTAAACTGATATTACCCATCTTTTAGGATGACTAAGGACAAAATAAGAAAAAAAAAACAAAGACTCTGATGCCATCAGAACTTTGGAAAATTTCTTTGGTGAAACTGAAAATTAGAACCTGAACTGGAAAAACACCTATCTCGCGCGTGAGAAAAAATATTAGTCAGCGGTAGTTGACAGGTCATTAACCTTCGTTACTCAAGTCACCCACTGTTATTTGTGTAGTTGCAACAAGTGATAATATTTATTGCCCCTTCTTTTTGCATCTTTAACTACCGTAAATTCCGAAAATAAGTCCCGTGGCCTATATTTTTCAAAGGCACTTTTTGAGAGGCTTATTTTTGGAGGGGCTTATATTCGGAGGGGCTTCTCTACGGAGGGAAATTTGCGTTTACAAATCGATTGGACTACTTTATAGTTTGAAGTAAATTTACCGTTTTTGCTTTGTTTTTCTTCGTATTTGTGGGCAATTTTCCAAGTACAAGCCCCTGGGGGGAGGATTTAACGGAGGGTTTTTTGCGTCACCGGCTTGGGGGGCTTCTATTTGGAGAGGCTTATACATGGAGGGGCTTATTTTCGGAATTTTACGGTATATCGCTACGTCAGTCTGGTATACCGTTAAATTCCGAAAATAAGCCCCTCCATGTATAAGCACCTCCAAATAGAAGGCCCCCGCCACCGGGGGGCTTGTACTTGGAAATTGCCCTCAAATACAAAGTAAAACAAAGCAAAAACGGTAAATTTACTTCAAACTATAAGGCTAGTCCAATCGATTTGTAAACGCAAATTCCCTCCGCAGAGAAGCCCCTCCAAAAATAAGCCCCTGAAAAAGTGCCTTTGAAAAATATAGGTCCCGGGGCTTATTTTCGGAATTTACGGTAGTTAAAGCAAAAACGGTAAATTTACTTCCAACTATAAGGCTAGCCCAATCGATTTTGAAACGAAAATTTCCTTCCGTAGAGAAGCCCCTCCGAATATAAGCCCCTCCAAAAATAAGCCCCTCAAAAAGGGCATTTGAAAAATATAAGCCCGGTGCTTATTTTCGGAATTTTAGGGTATTTTATTATCATGAACATCTTTATCATGCCAAATTTGGTGTCTTAATTATTTTCTCCATGCACATAAATTAAAAAATTAGTGAATGTTTCAGACTCTTATCGACTGCCGCGTGTGGACCGTTTACTTATTGACTCGAACTTCGTCAAAAAAAAAAAAAAAATCAATCTGCACCCCATGCATATTTTGAAACTCTGCCAACGACCAAGATAACACCATCACAAAAGAATATCGCTCTTACCTTTTCAAAAGCATTTAGCTCTTGAGTAGTGAAACAAACTTTCTCTGCAATCAACGTAGAAAATCATGATTTCAAAATCCCGGTTCATTTGCCAAAGGATCGGCCTATTAACTGAGAAAATAAGCTAAACATGTAGATATGGAGAAAAGCCAGATCACCTCTTTTCTGCTGAGTAATTTTCAAAGAACACAGGTGGGGGGTTTTCTCCAACGAATATTATTAAACTTGCCGACCGTCTTCGGTCTATGCGTAGCCGTTGGTGACGCATTTCGTCTTGAATGCCTGTTATGTTAAATTAGTACAGGGGCACCCAACGACAATTTTCGGAAAATTATCTGTTCGGAAGACGATTTGAGGTCTAGAATTTTCGGATCATTTTCTGAAAAATTTCTTGCTTGCCTGCCTCTCCTAGGATTTTCGAACTTCATAAAAATCGTATAATTGCCCATTTTTAACGGATTTTTACCCTAAAAAAGTCACCTAGAATTTTCGGGAGCCTTTTTTCTGGCTGAAATTTTCGAAAAGGTAAATTTTGATCCCTATAAGTTTCGGATCACTATACTTTCAGCTAGGAAATCCGAACAGATGAAAAATTTGTAGGGGATAAAAATAAGCCTTTATCTACCGTTTAAATACTAAAGTACGTTCAACAATGCTATGTTTAAGTGGTTTTGAACTATATTCTCTTTGGGTGCCCCTGTTAGTACGCCTTAATTGTTTCAGCCTCTTTGCGAATCTCTCATTTTAAAATCAGTCTGTTAATATTTTAATATGTTTACTTTTTTTTTAAGAAACATGTTTCATCTCTCGTGGGGTAATATTACCTCGACTTCCCATAGCACCTTTTAAACCGTAAAAGATCGTCAGACAACCGCGGTATCGCGCCTAGAAACTATAGGAGGATTGCAGAGAAATGTTGAAAGGCTTTTCAATTTACAAATTATCTAACATGTTGTGGTAACACGACATATTTGATCTAATTTTCAAACTGAATTCGACAGCACGTAGATGACAGCATGCAGCTGTTTAATTTTTAAGTTGTGTCTACAGCAGGCGGATTTACTGAAGCATTATTAAGAGTCCTCCATGCAGGCTATTTCATTATTATCACCAGTTTTGGCTGCTAAAGTGGTCAGATAGCGATGTGTTGAGATGCAAAAATATGGCCTCCTTTCTTCGTGGTCAAAGGGTTCCCATTTTCTTCTTGTCATTAGAACTTTTCTTAGCTTACGTGGAAGGTAAGTGATGCGATTTAGTTCTTTTAATTAAAAGTTAAACGTTTCCGTTTAAATATATCTTTCGCTTACTTTATATCATGTCTTGTTATACGAACAAATTCTAATTTTCACAGAATGGAACGAGTGTGGTTATCAATTTTATCCTCTGCAAGTGTCTTTAGCTAATTTCTGCCCCTTTTTGAACCATTTTCAATTATAGAATAATATATAGATATAAATACAAATTTAAATTTGTATGCACATACTCTCAACTTAAATCTATTTTGGCAGATTCGTTCTTTAACTTAGCTGTTAATTTATTCTTTAAGAAATGTTGCAATTTCTGCACAACTGGGTTTCAAAACTCTTCTATCAAATGAAACGCTTACCTTCTGCATGAATGCTCTTTGAATTTCTAAAATAAAAAAAAACAACAACATATATTTATTACCCAGAGGGGTAATACGTACGTCCCGCAAGGATATTGCTGTTTCAGGTCGTAATCACTTCTGTGATGATGAATACTTAGTGCTTTTTAAATTTGTTCAAGCTCAATATACTCCTATATACTGGTTATGAAGATATCAAACAAGTAAAGGTGGAGAAGTGACGGCGACGGAAAGAAAACGGCAAAAAATCAATAGGTTCATATTGGTAAAACAACAACTTTGCACCTGCATCACGCTTTTTTGTACATTTCTTAGCCGTCGTAGCACGACCACGACGTGAATCTTCCGAATTTCACGCGTCCGCTTTATAAACTAGGTGAACACGACACAATTTCTTGGCAACGTGACGTAACTACCTCTCCTCTCTATTACAGCAGGGATGACTAATAACTTTCTTGGTCATTTTTCCATGCATAGGTTTAAAACTTGAAAAATCCCATCAGTGTCAAGTTTCATGCCCATACTTGCCATCCGTTGCAAGAGACGACAAGAAAAAGTTTGCCTAAAACTAAATACACATTTTATAGCAGTTTTTAAAAGGGTAGCAGATAGCGTGAAGTAAACCCAGTAATTGCTTAGCATTGAGATGATGAATATGATGCTTGATAATCTTTATTGAGGATGCCAACTTCACTTAATTAGTGATTTACAGCAGGGGGTGCTCTTAGACTAAAATCATTAACGAAAATAACAATTTACATGATATTGAAGTTTAAAAAAAATTACACGATGAAGTTTAAAAAATGGTAAAAGTTTAAAAAAAATTACATGGTTATAAAAGTTTAAAACATGAAATAGACATCAATAAAAACTAAGAATCTAAAATCACTTAAATTATAAACATATATTTAATAAAATACAAGTACGTAAGCTACTTTTCAATTGAATCGCTTCCAAATAAGTACCTTTCAAAATCTGTCCGGAACTGGATGTCACAAAAGAGTTGTCATCTATTCAGCAGAGCAACTAAGCTCTCTCCTCCCTCCACGGCCTACTTGTATTTTCATACATTCTCCGCGTTTGAAGTCATTTCTGGTGCCAAAGTAAACCAGTTTCAACATAAACTGACTCTCTCGTTTCAGTCTACAACAACACAACGGTACATAAATGTTTCACTATTAACTACCCCATTTACCCCCGATTTACAACAGTGCTGGATCCAGACTGGATCCATCCATCCATCGCACTTTGTAATAAACTAAGCTGTCGCAATTTGTAATAATTCTATCGCACTTTGTAATAAACTTAAATTGTTTTCTTTGGTCAAACATGCATGTCTTCCGACGTAAATTTTTCTGCCCTAATTAATCACGTGGCCAACGAGAATCGCTTTTATGAAAGACATCAAACTTTCTGTGACATGTCACCAAAAAAAGATATGAGTCATTTCATATATTTGAATTCAAAAATTTTTAATCAACAAAAGCAACATTTAACAACAGAAAATTCATGAATAACCTGGCATTCGCCGTCCCAATCCATGTTTGCTCGCCACGTGACACTTGAAGTCTTCTGGGTGGAAATTAAATGCCTTTTAATAAGGGTCATTTGTGTCTAGTGTGTCTAGGTTCTGTTCTGCCCCTTTCCCTAGATCCGCCACTGTACAACCCTATAAAATTATGGATACTAATGCAGTATTTACCATCTTTGTCCCCCTTTTGCAACATATATTTGCCCAGAGCAAATTTGATCTATTTTTTTGTGCAGTGTTTTGTTCATGTGCGTGGACGGTTGTTGACTGTTTCAGGTGAATGTCGAGGACTGCGGTTTCCAGCTTCCTTCTCCTTTACCGCCAAACGTCTGCAGAACCACGTAATAAGAACTCAGCAGGTTCCAGATGTAGGTTTCTGCGAGATACTTTGTTTGTGGGAATCTAACTGCGTCAGTATTAATTTCGAAGAGAAAACAAGGAGCTGTGAGTTGAACAATGCAACTCATCGAGGGTATGGTTATCACCTGGAGGACGATGCCGACTACGTATACCATGGAGCAGATGTAAGAGTACATCATAAGATTTAGACTTAGATTTAGATTTAGCCAAGCTAAAAGCGAAGCTCTCGTGGGAACTTTGAAGAAATGTCTTTCTGAAGTAAAGTTTTCTAAGCCTGCGATCAGTTGAATACCATAACTGGGCAGCAGAAAAATTGAATAAAACACGTCACCTCAATGAATTTTTCACCGACGCCCGCGAGACAGTCATGTGACACTGTTCAGCAGATACCCTATTGTGACAGCTGTCATTAGATCATATAGGGATGTGCACTATTGTATATGCCTTGGAAACCTAGCTAGTAATGCACAGTCATTACAAGAAAATAGCCAATCAGAGAGCGCATACTATTGTAGACGTAATAAATTCTGCAAGCAGAATACTGCAATGCTGATCGTACTACGTGAAAATTAACTCTGCAAGACATCAACACGACACCGAAAGAACTCAAAACAGAGCGGGATGTAGCCATAGACAGCTGTTTCGGCCTCTTTGGGGCTCGTCAGTATGGCGTAACAACCAGAGATCAGGCTCTGATGAAAAAATATCCGCGCACTCTGATTTTAGTCCTGACCCAGAACTCCTAACACCCACAGAATCACTCTATACCACGTGTCTTCTGGGGGGTAAGAGTCCAAGTGTCAAGTTGATGTCTCGCAGAGAAAATAAAAAATTGGCCACAACCAACCTAGAAAACACGGGACAAAACCATGCAAGAAATACAGCATAGGTCCATACTATTGTAGCCTTGTAAAAAATTAAAACAGACTTGCCCACTTAATACCCACACTCTCTTTCCTGTATGCAGATCGGATGCAGAAATAGACAAAAGCACGACTACTCGGCAGATTTAGTCAACACAACGGCAAATGTGAACATGATAGAGCGTGGAAAGGTCAAAGGGAATTGTAGAGCTTAATTAGCCTCTCTGCCATGGGTCATTTCGGTTTTTAGATCAGCGCGAGCCTATGTCACTGTCGTCACATTGTCTAATTTGCCATATCTGCCGACTGTCATTTGTTTGTGGAGGAAATTTTCGCATGTCTTTCCCAGACAAGTTTCACTTTGATTACTTAGATTGCTACATCATTTAATACCTTTTCATCTCATTCACCGTTCATTTGTTTCTTGAAAGAGTGCTTGTGACGTCAATCCATGCCATAACAATTCTACCTGCCAGTCGGGATTTACAGACCAACGGTATCGTTGTGTATGTGCGCCGGGTTTTACCGGCGAAGATTGTGGACAGGGTAAGAATAATTAAATAGAAAACGATTTTGTTTTTCTACCATTCCTTCTCACACCATTACCTGAAGGATGCCGCTGATTAAGAATTATTTTAAGAGCCAGCTTTGATTTCATTTGTTTTTGTTAGGCAGAAGAAGTAAAATAAAGCGAGGGAGTACTCTGTATGAACCTTTGCTCACAACTTTGTGAGGTCGTCAGGACGAACGAAAGCGTACCCGGGGACAATTAAGGGGGCAGAACAGACTAGTAGCCAGTTGCAATTTATGTGTTTTGGGGGTGAGAGAAGATTGGGGGTTAGGTTGAGGCGCGCGCGGGGTGTTATGGGAAGGGACGAAGGAAAAATAGCGTCCCTTCCCATGAGACCCCGCGCGCGCCTCAATCTAACCCCCAATCTTCTCTCACCCCCAAAACACATAAATAGCGACTGGGTACGAGTCTGGGGGCAGAATATTGCTTTGTGGAAAGAACAAAAAGAGCGCGCATGGCCTTCCTAGTTTTCTTGGCAACCAAGGTAAATGGGAACTTAAATACTCCTTTTCCCCTCCCTCTCACACAGATTGTAGCTACACACGCAATTTTTTGTTACAAGAGTACAACTGACAAAGTACTTTTTCATGACAAAACAAATGAAACAATGATTATTTGTTCTTGGTTCAGAAATATTCTGATTCACAGACTGACATGACTATGAATTAGGCGTTGTTTCGAGACAATTCAGTGGGATCGCTGGGCTGTTGTTTGCTTGCTAGCTTTAAGCGAGCAACTTCTTTCAGATTTAGTCCTGTATCGTTTATTATTATACAGATTTTTTTCCTTATCTCAAATATTTCAATTTGCCCAGATATTGACGAATGCAGTGTCTTTTCTTCCATCTGTGATATAAATGCCATCTGTCGGAATAGTGAAGGATCTTACCTATGTTCGTGTAAGGAGGGGTTTGCTGGTGATGGCAAGCTTTGCAAAGGTAAAGCGAATAACCTATAACCTACTAAAAGTATAATAACCTATTTAACAAAAGTGTAGTTCTACTATAAACAATTCTTAACTATACGTGCGTCTATTGAGGAATAACTAGACAGATTTAATCATATATATTAGACCAAGAATTGAAAGGAAAAGGGAGAATCAATGTAGGGATATGGTAGATGTATTGAAAGGATTTGCAAAACATTTAAAACGAAAACAAAACTAACTACCTGCAAATATCTCAAACATGTCTGAAAGTGTTTTGCCTGACATCAAGACGCTCATTGACAGATTCTCTATAGAAGACGAGTGACAGTGTTTCGTCTGATATTCAATCACCGAGATTTAACAAACACGCAGGAGAGGAAGTGTTAAATCTGACATCCCAGTACTGACCGCGTGTGTTCAAAAACAGATGGCAGAATCTCGTGTGATATCCAGACTCTCAGAGGTGATATATCAAACAGATGAAGGAGCGTTTCGTCTGATATCAGGACATGAAAAGTGAAATACGAATCACCAGTGGGAGTGTTTCATCCAATATCCGGCCACCAGTGGAAATATACAAAACACGAGTGGGATATCAAGACACAAAGAAGTTTTTAAAAAGAGTTGCGACCCATTTTCCTCATCGATTTCGATGTTTCGGAATATTGGTTGATACACGTCATTTATAGCAGGCGTGTTTTGATATAGTTCCTCAAATAATTAGCTCTATTCAACTTTTAGAGAAATTCATTCTTCGAAGTTCGAAAAATGCTATGACGATCATATTCCATTTCTTTGTTTCTCCTCCATGCGTTGTTAACGAGTTTCAGAGACGCCACCTAGAATTTATAAAATTACTGTTAATCGTGTGTTTGATTTTGCTGCATTTAAAGAATATAAGCGGGCATACATTTCGTCATATTTTTTAAATGCAATAAGATGAAACTAATCTGTTGCTATTTCCTCCAGCTTACGAAACCGTTGGATGTTATATGCTACGGGAATGAAAACTTGTGCAAAGATTTATTTTTTGTTTATCTTTAACCTAGTGTAAACAAGAATTCGTAAAACTTCGCTATTTTGACTTTACAATTTGATGACGTCACTGTGAAAACCATCTATAGCCAACATCTTAACTTCGCCGCGAGAAAAAACCGCTAGCACCGCAGTATTTGACCGTATTTTTACAGTACTTGCGTAAACAGTCAATAGACCATTTTCGATATATTACACTTCATACTTGGCTTTCAGGTTTGGGGGAATAAAACAAAAGGAATGTATTATTCATTCTTGAGCTTGAATTTTAATGTATCGGAACTGGTCTATTGAGCAACACCAGCGATCGTTCAATGTTTCTAATAATTTTAAATTTATTGCCATGCATTAGTTAATGCTGTAGACAAAAGCCATCCCTCTTATGCACTTGTAGTGCGAGATTTGCGACAAACATTTTATGGCTTTGTTATTGGCGTACAAGTTCTCAAAGACATTAAAAATTAGTAGTTAATAAAACTTGGGAGGTATTGCATTTAGTTAATGCTGTAGACAAAGGCCATCCCTCTCGTGCACTTGTAGTGCGAGATTTGCGACAAAATATTTTAAGGCTTTGCTACTGGCGTACAAGTTCTCAAAGACCTTTAAAATTAGCAGTTAATAAAACTTTGGAGGTATTGTCCTAAAAAGTCTTGGCGATCATTTTATGGCTGCCTAAGCGAGAAGGCGGGTTCATTAATCGAATCCTGTGTTTTGATTGGTAACTTTGGCGGACAAGATGGACCAATCTTCCTTGATCCTGCTCGCTAATTTCCAAGAGTCCATTAGGGGAATCGTGTTCAACTAACAGCTTTCATATTTTTGGCTTTTCTTTTCATTCTCAGGTGTTTTCATTTGTTAGTCATTTACTTTTTTTCTTTTTTCTTCTTTTCGTGTACTCTAATTAGTGTAGCCAGCTCACTGCTATTGTTGATTAGTATGCTGTATAAGTCACTGTTTCAGTTACTAACTGGACTCATGAAGTATTTTACTATTTGTGGAGCTGTTATTAAAGGTGACGAATTTTTAAACAGTGGAGAATTTTGCAAAAATGGAAAAAAAAACCTGCTTACTTAAGTCATATTTAAGAAACAAATCTAAGTTGTACTAAGATTATTTCAAAGCATGCAGTCGAGATTCCAGTTTACAGCCGGGAAAGTGAGCCGTGAAATTCGGCTGAAAATAGCTCACCCAAAAATAAATTAAAAGGTGTCATGATCAGGGCGTGTGGCATTAAAGTCAGGACGGTTCTAATGAGACCAGCGAAATTGGTTATTGTGCGACCTTCAGAGTAGAGGCTGGTGTGAACGAACTAGTCACTTGAACAAACGAAGCTTGTTGCCAAAATTATTTATCAGTTTCGATATCGCAAATGCAAACACCTTTCCAGGAAAGAAATTAGTTCTCTAATAATTAACTTACTCTCCTTGATTATCCTGGAATAGCCTTTTAGAGGTGTTTCTAAGCCCTAATAGGACAATTGCATGATGACGTCATTTTACTACAACTACCAGAATCCTTCAGTTTGCTGTTTTCTAGTGCAAATTAAGGCTTTTGTTCTTTAAACCTCAGTGGAATTGACAAATTTAAACAAAAAAGTAAAGACGAAATGAATTTTAGTAGTTGAAATCAAACATCGTCATCGTGAAAATGACCTATTGAAACTTGATTGCAAAAATTTTATGAACTGTGTTGTCAAGACCACCGTACATAAGTGTTTTGTTTTTGTAAATACTAAAGAAAAAACTGAATACTAGGAAACGAATAAATTTTTCTGCTTACAAGGAGAAGAGATTACAATAGAGCAAAAGGACTGACTGATGTATTCACTAGATTAAAATGAACAAGTTGTAGAATTTTAGAATTAAGCAAAAATCAAGTACCCTATTTCACAGAATTCATAAACTTGCCACTCGCCATAGGACAATCAGTTATGATAATATAATCTCCTATCAGAAGTTTTATTAAATTAATATTACCCAGAAACGACTCTGATGCCTTCAGAACCTTGGAAAATTTCTTTGGTGAAACTGAAAATTAGAACCTGAACTGAAAAAACAGCTTTCTCCCGCGCGAGAAAAAATATTAGTCAGATTAGTTGACAGGTCAATAACTTTCGTTACTCAAGTCACAGACTGTTATTTGTGTAGTTGCAACAAGTGATAATACCGTTGGCCCATCTTTTCCCATCTTTAACTATATCGCTACGTTAGTCTGGTATACCGTAAAATTCCTAAAATAAGCCCCGACGCTTATATTTTTCAAAGGCCCTTTTTGAGGGGCCTATTTTTGGAGGGGCTTATATTCGGAGAGGATTATCTATGGAGGGAAATTTGCGTTTCAGAATCGATTGAGCTAGCCTTTTAGTCGAAAGTAAATTTACTGTTTTTGCTTTGTTTTACTTTGTATTTGAGGGCAATTTTCTAAGTACAAGCCCCCGGGGGCTTATATTTGGAGGGGCTTATACATGGAGGGGCTTATTTTCGGAATTTTACGGTATTTTATTATCATGAACGTCTTTATCATGCCAAATTTGGTGTCTTAATTACTTTCTCCATGCATATGAATTAAAAAATTAGTGGATGTTTCAGACTCTTACAGACTGCCGCGTGCGGACCCTTATTGAATCGAACTTCCTGAAAAAAACATTATCAATTTGCACCCCACGCATATTTTGAAACTCTAACACCATCACAAAAGAATATTGTTCTTACCTTTTCAAAAGCATTTAGCTCCTGAATAGTCAAACAAACTTTCTCTGCACGTAGAAAATCATGACCTCAAAATCCCGGTTCATTTGGAGGAGCAGCCTATTAACTGAGAAAATAAGCTGAACATGTAGATATGGAGAAAAGCCAGATCACCTCTTTTCTGCTGAGTAATTTTCAAAGAATACAGGTGGGGCATTTTCTGTAATGAATATTAATAAACTTCAATTAAGCGTTAAAACCTTGCCGACCGTCTTCGGTCAATTCGTAGCCCCTGGTCGCGCATTTTTTCGTCTTGAATGCCTGTTATGTTAAAATAGTAGGCCTCGTTTCAGCCTCTTTGCAAATGTCTGATTTTAAAATCAGTCTATTAATAATATTTTAAGATATTTCATTTTTTAAAGCCTGGTTTAACAAACATGCTGTATTTCTATCGGAGTGATATTACCTCGACCTCCCATAGAGTCTTAAATTACACTGTAAAAGATCGTCCGAAAACCGCGGTATTGCGCCTAGAAACTATAGGAGGATTGTAGACAACTGTTTAAAGGCTTTTCAGTATACAAATTGTCTAACTGTTTCAACACATGTTTGATTTAATTTTCAAACTGAATTCGAACTTCGGTACAACACTATGTAGATGACAGCATGCAGCTGTTTAATTTTTAACTTGTGTCTACAGCAGGTGGATTTAGAAGCATTATTAAGCATTATTAGGTAGGCGTTTTCATTATATATTGGAGTTTCAACTTCCGTTCACCAGTTCTGGCTGCTTAAGTGGTGATGTGCGCTGGTCGGTTCAGAAGGTGATGAGTTGACATGCAAGAAATATGAACTCCTTTCCTCGCGGTCAAAGCGTTACCATTTTGTTCTTGTCATTAGAACTTTACTTAGCTTACGTGGAAGGTTAGTGCTGCGATTTTAGTTCTTTTAAGTTAAACGCTTCCATTTAAATATTTTTGGATTACTTTATATCATGTCTTGGTTATATGAACAAATTCTAATTTTCACAGTATGGAAAGAGCATGGTTTTCATTTTCATCCTCTGCACGTGTCTTTGGCTAATTTCTTTTGAGTCTGCCCCTTTTTGAACCATTCTCAACTATGAAATAATATATAGATATAAACAGATTTTAAATTCATATGCACCTATTTTCAACTTAAATATTTCCTGTTAGATTCCTTCTTTAACTTAGCTGTTAATTTATTCTTTGATAAATGTTGCAATTTCTGCACAATTGGGTTTCCACTCCCTTTTTTCACATGAAACGCTTACCTCCTGCATGAATGCTCTTTGAATTTCTAAAATAAAAATGAAAATAATAATGATAATAATTACCCAAAGGGGTTACGTACGTCACAAGCAAATTGATATTTCAGGTCATGATCGCTTCTGTGATGCTGAAGTCATTACTTAGAGCTTTTATAAATTTGTTTAAGCACAAAATACTCCTATATACTGGTTATGAAGATATCAAACAAGTAGAGAGGAGAAGTGTGACGTCATGTTACCATGGTAGCAAAATATTTGCATCACAACAATAGGGAGCTTAAGCAACAACGACGGCGACGGCAACGAAAACGGTAAAAAAAAAAGCAATAAGTTTAGATAGAAAAACAACAACTTTGCACGTGCATCACGCTTTTTTGTACATTTCTTAGCCGTCTTAGCATGACTGTAAAAAAACGATGTGAAATGTTCTAATTTCACGCGTCCGCTTTATAAACTAGGTGAACAAAACACGATTTCATTTTCTAACTTAAATACGGTCCTTTTGGATTTAACCCCAGAAAATTTAGCCAACATTTGACAAATTAATTGAAACTGAACGAGATCGATGAAGTCTGGAACACTTTTAAGTGACGTTTTCCAGTTTGTTGTCATCCAGAAATTTTGGTACCATGGTAACGTGACGTAACGACTTCTCTTCTCTATTACAGCAGGGATCACTTGTGTAATAACTTTCTTAGTCATTTTTCCATGCATAGGTTTAAAACTTCAAAACTCCCATTACTTTCAAGTTTCAATGTCCATCCTTGCCATCCGTTGCAAGAGACGACAGGAAAAAGTTTGCCTAAAACTAAATACACGTTTCATAGCAGATTTTAAAAGGGTAGCAGATAGCGTGAAGTAAACCCTGTATTTGATTAGTATTGAATGATGAATGATGACTGATAATCTATATTGAGGATGCCAACTTCACTTAACTAGTGATTTATAGGAGCGGGTCCTCTTAGACTAAAATAATTAAAGAAAAAAACAATTTACATGATATTGAAAGTTTAAAAAATTGTGAAACTTTTAAAAAAAGTTACATGATAAAAGTTTAAAACATGAGATGAACATCAATAAAAACTAAGAATCTAAAATCACTTAAATTTTAAACATATATTTAATAACATACAAGTATGTAAGCTAGTTTTCAATTAAAAACCAAGCGCTTCCAAATAAGTACCTTTCAAAATCTGTTCGGCTCTGGATCAGATATAACGCTGCTGAAAAAATTCCACTCATCAATTTCTCGTCACATAAAAGTTGTCATCTATTCAGCAGAGCAACATGAGCCTTAAGCTAAACTCTCTCCTCCCTCCACGGCGTAGCGCTTGTATTTTCATGCATTTCTCCTCTGTTTGATGTCATTTCTAGTGCCAAAGTAAACCAGTTTCAAAATAAACTGACTCTCTCGTTTCAGTGTACAACAACACAAACGTACAGTAAATGTGTCACGATTAACTACCCCTTTTACCCCCGATTTACAACCCTATAAAAATAAGGAATCCAATGCAACATATATTTGTCCACGTACAGCAAATTTGATCTATTTTTTTGTACAGTGTTTTGTTTATGTCAGAGGACGGATGTTGACTGTTTCAGGTGAATGTCGAGAACTGTCGTTTCCAGATTCCTTCTCCTTTACAGCTAAACGTCTGCAGAACCACGCAATAAGAACTCAACAGGTCGCAGATGTAGATAGCTGCGAGCTCCTTTGTTTCTGGGAATCTAACTGCGTCAGTGTTAATTTCAAAAAGAAAACAAGGAGCTGTGAGTTGAACAATGCAACTCATCGAGGGTATGGTTATCACCTGGAGGACGATGCCGACTACGTATACCATGGAGCAGAAGTAAGAGTACATCATAACATTTATATTTAGACTTAGATTTAGCCAAGCCAAAAGCGAAGCTCAAGTGGGAACTTTGAAGAAATGTCTTTCTGAAGTAAAGTTTTCTAAGCCTGCGATCATTTGAATACCATAACTGGGCAGCGGAAAAATTAAATAAAACACGTCACCTCAATGAATTTTTCACCCGAGCCCGCGATACAGTCATCTGACACTGGTCAGCAGATACCCTATTGTGACAGCTGTCAATAGATCATAACATGGTTCCGAGCAAGTAAGACATTTCACATCCGCTAACATGAACAAGCGGAAGTACGAACGGACGATTTTGTCGGAACCAAATTTCTTGGATGCATAGGTTGCATGTTTACCATTTTACAAAAAGTTTCTAGAAAATCCGGTTGGGTAAAGTAAATGGAACAAAACGTTTTGGGTAGTTCCTGCGGATACCCACACTTTCTTTCCTGTATTCATATCGGATGCAGAAATAGACAAAAGCACGTCTACTCGGCAGATTTAGTCAACACAACGGCAAATGCCAACATGATAGAGCGCGGAAAGGTGAAAGCGAATTGCAGAGCTTTAATTAGCCTCTTTGCCATGGGTCATTTGGGTTTTTAGATCTGCGCGAACCTACGTCACTGTCGTCACATTGTCTAATTTGCCATATCTGCCGACGGTCCTTTGATTGTGGAGGACATTTTCACACGCCTTATCCAGACAAGTTTCGCTTTGATTACTTAGATTTGCTACATCATTTAATATCTTTTCATCTCATTCACCGTTCATTTGTTTCTTGAAAGAGTGCTTGTGACGTCAATCCATGCCATAACGAGTCTACCTGCCAGTCGGGATTTACAGACCAACGGTATCGTTGCATATGTGCGCCGGGTTTTACCGGCGAAGATTGTGGACAAGGTAAGAATAAAAGAATTGAAGACGATTTTGTGTTTCTACCATTCCTTCTAACACCTTTACCTGAAGGATGCTGCTGATTATGAATTGTTTTAAGAGCCAGCTTTGATTTCATTTGTTTTTGTTAAGCAAAAAAAGTAAAATAAAGCTAGGGAGTACTCTGTATGAACCCTTGCTAACAACTTTGTGAGGTCGTCAGGACGAACGAAAGCGCACCCAGGGACAGTTAAGAGGGCAGAAAATTGCTTTATAGAAAGAACAAAAAGAGCGCGCATGACCTTCCTAGTTTACTTGGCAACCGAGGTAAAGTGGAACTTTAATAAATACTCCTTTTCCCCTCACCTCACACACAGATTTTAACTACACAAGCGCGCTTTTCTGTTACAAGAGTACAGTTGACAAAGTACTTTTTTCATGACAAAACAAATGAAACAATGATTATTTGTTCTTGGTTCAGAAATATTGTGATTCACAGACTCATGACTATGCTTTAGGCGTTGTTTTGAGACAATTCAGTGGGATCGTCTGGCTGTTGTTTGCTTGGTAGCTTTAAGCGAGCAACTTCTTTCAAATTTAGTCCTGTGTGGTTTATTATTATACAGAGTGTTTCCTTTTCTCAAATATTTCAATTTGCCCAGATATCGACGAATGCAGTGTCTTTTCCTCCATCTGTGATATACATGCCATCTGTCGGAATAGTGAAGGATCTTACCTGTGTTCATGTAAGGAGGGGTTTGCTGGTGATGGCAAGGCTTGCAAAGGTAAAGCGAATAACCTATAACCTATTTAACAAAAATGTAGTTCTACTATAAACAATTCTTAAGTATACTAGACTGATTGAATCATACATATTAGATCAAGATGAAAAATAAGGAGAGGGAAGAATCAATGTAGGGATATTGTAGATGGGTTGAAAGGATTTGCAAAACTTTTAAAAAGAAAACAAAACTGACTATCTGCAAATATTTCAAACATGTCTGAAAGTGTTTTGTCTGACATCGAGACGCTCATTGACAGGTTATCTATAGAAGACGAGTGGCAGTGTTTCGTCTGAGATTTAACGATCAGCGAGATTTAACAAACACGTAGGAGAGGAAGTGTTAAATCTGACATCCCAGCACTGACTGCGTGTGTTAAAAAACGGATGTGGGGTTGATAGAATCTCGTGTGATATGCAGACTCTCAGAGGTGATATATCAAACAGATGAAGGATCGTTGCGTCTGATATCGGGACATGAAAAGTGAAACACGAATCACCAGTGGGAGTGTTTCATCCAATATCCGGCCACCAGTGGAAATATACAAAACACGAGTGGGATATCAAGGCACAAAGAAGTTTTTAAAACGAGTTGCGACCCATTTTCCTCGTCGATTTCGATGTTTCGGAATATTCGTTAAAACACGTCATTTATAGCAGGCGCGTGTTGATATAGTTCCTCAAATAATCAGCTCTATTCAAGTTTTAGAGAAATTCATTCTTCGAAGTTCGAAAAATGCTATGACGATCAATATTCCATTTCTTTCTTTCTCCTCGATGTGTGGTTAACGAGTTTCAGAGACGCCACCTAGAGTTTATAAAATTACTGCGTTACTCGTGTGTTTGATTTTGCTGCATTTAAAGAATAAAAGCTAGCATACATTTCGTCATATCTTTTAAATGTAATAAGATGAACATAATCTGTTGCTCATTTCCTCCAGCTTACGAAACCGTTGGATGTTATAAGGACACCACAAATCGAACAATCTCAAGTCTAGAAGGACAGGACCCAATTTTAGATGGACCATTCACGGAACGAGAAAACGCCATTTCCAAATGCGCGTCGGCTGCCATCAAAGCGGGTTTCATTATTTTTGCAATTCAGGATGGAGGTCAGTGTTTCTCTAGTGCCACTGCATCGCAAACGTTTGACAAATATGGAGAATCAAATGATTGTCAGTCTGATGGGGAAGGAGGAGGGATGGCCAATCAAGTTTATTACATCAAAGGTACGATATAATGGTCATAGCAAAAAAAAAAATACTGCTCCTGGGAGGAGCATTGCCATATATGGGCTATATAGGTTTATTGTTCATCCAAAATATTTCGCCGTCTCTGATTGGCTCCAATCTTCCGGCCATTTTTTCATAAGCAACTAGCTTTTGCCATATTTGGAAGATGCGAGCAATGTATCATCGATGCGATGGTATATTTAGGTTGTTCGATGTTATATTTGCCTGAAATCGAGGCTGCTTAAGTGACAGTAAATTAATAAAAGGCGTTCTCGGCTTTCCAAAAAACTTAAGACTAAGTTTTCAACAAAGTGTACGAGGATTTATGCTCACTTTACTAGAACCAAGAAATATTTTAAATCAATAATAAAACAATTATTGAATTGGGCTTTCGTATGATGTGAAGAATTACGCTGATCTCGCAGGCTATTATCCACCTCGGCCAAAAACATTCTTCTCGACCTGCATAATTGTTCACATCAACCTCAGCCTCATTCAATAATGACGTTTAATGTACCACTCTGAGGGTTGTGGTTCCAAGCAGTTTAGTCTTGGATAGGTCATAGAATTCCGGGCGTTTTGGTCTAGAACGGGGTATCATTTTCCAAGAAACTGAACAAATGGGTGATGATTTTAGTCTGGACTCGGGAAACTGCGAATTGACACCTAAAACATGAAATCTGAAAATTCAAATTTACTGACAACTCAGTTTAATAGCAAGTATTGTCTGGAAATAGCGACTCAATGATGGGAGGGGATTTTAATAGTTTTAATCTGAGTCAGGTATAGGGTAACAAAAGTCAGCTAAACTAGATCTGATCAAAAGTCTAGAGAGGATCTCTTGATCTGCCGTAGACTATAAAGGTTCCATGGTCTCAGCGGTATATCGCCCATACTAAAGTAGCACGTTAGGATTTGCAGACTGCAACAATCATCGTATGGAATGAAGCAGAGGGAGAGAATTTCGCGACACAACCAGAGTCGCACTGAACAATTGAAATCGCGGGATAGTAGTTGGGACTACAAGATCTCAAACATACTGCAGAACCTGATTGTCAAAAGTTGGATAGCGCTTTCCACCTGAAAAATTGCTATTCGGTTCATGAGTATCACGAGAACCAATTGTGCGCTATCGTTTGGATAGTAACTTATCCATTGGATAGCACTTTCTACCTTTTTGACCGCAACTGGGACCAGATCTCTTTCTGTATAACGGCAAAAGTTTTGCTTACCGTATTTATTCGATTAACCGCCCTGGGCGCTTATTAAATTTTTGGACATTGAGAGTGGGCGCTTATTGGAGGTGAGCGCTTATTCGAGGCTGGGCCCTTATTGCATTTTAACCATTTTCAACAAGTATAGTATGTTTTTTTGCAACAAAACAATAAATGGTAATAACGAAACACGAAGATGTAACAAAGCAAGGTTTCTGTAAACTACCCCTACTCTGAAGAAAGCTCCGTCTTCGGGGAAGTCTCTTTATGTTAGTACTTATTCAATCTCAGTGTAACCCAAGTGGGTGGGGTTGGGGTGGGCGCTTATTAACTTTTTCCGCCTTTAGGATGGGTGCTTCTTTGAGGTGTGCGCTAATTCGAGGTTGGGCGCTTATTCGAATAAATACGGTGTGTCAAAAGAAAAGTGGCGAAATAAATAAAACGTGGACACATGTGGACGGGGCCTAATTACGCGGGATGACATAGTCAGCCAGCGTCATGAATTCGGTTGCGCATTCCTTTCGTATTTTTTTGTTTTTAATTAGTACCAACGCATATTCCATTTTTCAGGATATAATAGCGTTGGATGCTACAAAGATACAGGCGATCGAGCAATTACACCCCTGGAAGGGATGGATCCTATTTTGGACGGAGATTACCGAGTTCGAACAAATGCTATTGCCAAGTGTGCGGTAGCTGCAATAAGAGCAGGTTACAGTATGTTTGGTGTTCAGCATGGCGGATGGTGTACATCCAGTGCTTCAGCTGCACAAACATTTGACAAATATGGGGAATCTAACGCTTGTGGAGCTGATGGCGAAGGTGGAACTTGGGCCAATCATGTTTATACTGTAATATAGAGCACCTCTATTGGTACCTGTGTGCGTCGCTTTCGTCGCGAACCCCTAAGATCAAAATTTAAATTCTCATTTGTTACCCCTATTCATTTCCTACAGAAGTAGTGGCGAGAAGTAGATAAGATATCAAATAAATTTATCTTGGAGAGTGTGATCATGTCCGTAATCCTCATAACCACTCTGTTTTACAAAGCATTGAGTTTTACAAGGAGAAATGTCATGCTGATCACTCTTAGGGCTTAAAGGGTTATCCTTTAAGATCGTCCTCCAACCAATAGCGATCGTCGCGACTTGATTTCGTCGGAATAGAGAGCCTCAATATAAAAGACGCAGAATCGAATGTCTTCCGGCTCCCGGTCGGTTCAAAAGTTTAATAGTACGTACGGTCCACCGGATAATTCACTTTATATCCGGTTGATACGTATTAGGGAAACCAATTGTGTTATCCACTGGACAGAGGTTAAGATCAGTAGATAATGATCTGTTAATTAATACCCGTAATCAAGAGAGCTTGTAAAAACTCCTGGTGATCAAGTTAATAAAACAGTTACTACGTAGTTGATTCCAAATCAGTAAAAAAAAATATATCACCCATCACAAAGTTGAGTACAAATTGTAATACTTAATTAAATTCCATTTTACCGATACAAACACGAAAAAAAAAGAATGATTAAAGAGTAAGGAATTTCAAATTCAGAGTATTCGAATATTATATTTTGACACTTTTCCTCTCCCCCCTTATTTTATAAGCTTTTTTAGATCTAGTCAATACCGGGGTGATTTCGTAATTCGTGCTTTTGAAATACCCCCTTTTTTATTGGCACAACAGAGTGTGTAACCGCGAGCGACCTCTGGACCCTCTTATAATCAGGCTACTCACATATGCAAAAGACAAGAAAAAAAAAAGAGATATTTTTGTATGAGCTTTGTAATTCGTACTTTTTAAATACCGCCCCCCCTTTTTTTCTATTGGCACAACAGAGTGTGTAACCGCGAGCGACCTCTGGACCCTCTTTAAATCAGGCTACTCAAATATGCATAAGACAAAAAAAAAAAAAACGGATATTTTTTTGTATGAGCTTGCAGAGAGGTTTTATTAGTACTTACAATTAAATCTCTTCCTGGCTTCGTTCAGTTAACTTGCGATACAGCGGTAAATTTATAATCAAGGAGTACAGTTAAGCGAGAAAATTCATGTTCTTTTATATCGAGGATCATCGGTATGCTATTCAACGACCACTGCTTTGCATATAGGATCGTCTGGATTTTGGGGGTATTTCTTTGACCAGTAAATGTAATGCACCCAGACATTCATCTTAGTGAACTTTGTTCGCTAAAAGTGAAATAAAAAAGTGAGAGTCACATGCACCTTAGAGCAAGGAACAAACAAACGAACAATAATAATAATTTAATAGTATTAATTATAAATAACTATGATAATTATTAATTGTTATTTTCATTAACGCATAATGGGATAAATCATAAGAGCATGCGTAAAAGTCATCAAATAACGTTTCTGTTAGCATTTCCTTGTTTGAACAGCAAGTAAAATTACTTAACATATAATGAGGCACTCAAGAATGGGCGGTCAATTGCTGTTATAATAAGTAATAAGTAATAACAAGAGAGGATAAAGGGGACAGAGAAGGCATCCCCCATACACACCCTATTCCACAGGTAATTCGTCTCGAGTTATTTTTAGAATCGGGATAAAGTTTACCGCGCGCTGCGTGGATGTTTCGTGCAGGTTTCGCATGACTAAACGCCGTGCAAAACATGTCGGGCGAAAGGCAATGAAAGCGTAAAGAGATCGACAGCATTTCTGAATATTGAAGCGAAATGAGTCGGCGCTCACCTGGGATAAGGGAATCTCTGGACTCTCTGACAACCCGTGAAATCAGTTTAACTCGAAGTTGTCGTAATCTCAGTGCTTTAATAAGATGAGAAATTTCGCCGGTCTATTGAAACCGCAAGCCAGTAGGACGCCAAGTGTTATTTTGGTTGAATAATAAAAGACTAATAAAAGAAGAAATATCAAACCAGAAATTGCTCTCTTCAAACTGTAAATTATAAATGACCCTGAGAAAATATTCACTTGTTAATTAAGGATTTCCCTGCTGTACTGTTAGCTCTATACAAGAGAAGAAGGGCGATTATTTTTTAATTTCCGTTTCGCTAACACAGCTTTAGCAGAAATCTCTCTTTAGTCGTTTTCGCCGACAAAACAAATAGCAATATCGCTCTCCGCGTCTTCCGCCATTTTTTCTGCGTCATTTCTTCAAGGACACGTGGCTCTGAGCGTGGGTCATCCACGCGGAACACATTCGCGTTGTGTGATTGGCTGTTGTCTAATCCCCCTTGGGATCTATAGTCTTAAAAATAACTCGAGACGAATTACCTATGGAATAGGGTGTGTATGGGGGATGCCTTCTCTATCCCTTTTATCCTCTCTTGGAAATAATAATAATAATGATAATAATAATAATAATAATAAGAAGAAGAAATTAAGACGAAGAATGTCAATGATAAGATAATGATAACAAGTAGGGAAAAAAGTTGAAAAAATATTAAACTAGGAGTAGTCGGAGCTTAGAAGAGTGCGTTCGATATGTTAGTAAGGCGTACAGGTAGCAGTTGAGGAGGAAGGGTGGATGGTTATTGCGATAGATTAAGCCCGATTTCCATATGATCGCTACGATCATTGTGATTGCTGCGATCACTGAGAAAAAAAGTTCAGCGATCACATGGAAACCACTCTCCATCGATCGCTGTGACAACGATCGCTGAGATAGAACTTTTTATATCTCAGCGATTGTTTTCGCTGCGATCGCTGCAGGAGAGTGGTTTCATATGAGCACTATGATCGCTGCGATCGCTGAAGGTTTTTTTTCTTTTCTCAGCGATCACAGCGATCACAGCGATGGTAAGTAGCGATCATATGGAAACCAGGCTTTAATTTGATCATGGCATGTTTTAAACGTAAGGATTGCTTACAGCGAAACCTCTATTTATTTAAGGCTAGTGATATCGTATGGTCCGTCTCAATAAGTGCAGTAATTTGGTCGAATGTGTTGATTTCAGTGACTTGAGTGGAGCTACTGTGGGCTGTTTATAAGTTTTTCCGAATAAATAACATAGACCTAATTGTAGGATACCTTACAAGCTGTGATATATATACTAATAGGCTACATTTATTGACAAGATTAATATTTAAAACTAACAAAATTTGAGAAACGTTCAGTTGTGGCCATGGGCCTGCTAGAACTCCAAGTGAGTGAAATTCGGCTGAAAATAGCTCAACCCAAAAATAAAGCACTTAAAAGGTGTCATGATCAGAGCGTGTGGCATTAAAGTTAGGACGGTTTTAATGAGACCAGCGAAATTGGTTATTATGTGACCTTCAGAGTAGAGGCTGGTGTGAAGTGACTTGTCACTCGAACAGACGAAGCTCGTTGCCAAAAATTATTTATCAGTTTCGATATCGCAAATGCAAACACCTTTCCAGGAAAGAAATTAGTTCTCTAATAATAAACTTACTCTCCTTCATTATCCTGAAATAGCCTTTTAGAGGTGTTTCTAAGCCCTAATTGAAACTTGACTGCACTGAAAAGTTAAATGAAGTGTGTTGTCAAGAACCAACGTACATAAGTGTTTTTAATTTGTTTGTAACTATATATTAAAGAAAAAAAAACTGAATGCTAGGAAATGCAGATATTCTTATGCTTACAAGGAGAAGAGATTACAATAGAGCAAATTAAAGGACTGACGGATGTATTCACTAGATTGAAATAAACAAGTTGTAGAATTTTAGAATTAAGCAAAAATCAACTACCCTATTTAACAGTTCATAAACTTGCCACCCGCCATAGAACAATCGGTTATGATAATATAATCTCCTATGGGAAGTTTTATGAAATTGTTATTACCCATCTTATAGGAAAACTGAGGACAAAAATTAATAATAAAAAACAAACGACTCTGATGCCTTCACAGCTTTGGAAAATGTCTTTGGTGCAAGCTGAAAATTAGAACCTGAACCGGAAAAACACCTATGTCGCGCGTGAGGAAAAAGTCAGGTTTAGATTATACACATTGCAGTTGACAGGTCAATCATTGACGTTCGTTAGTCAAGTCACTCACTGTTATTTGTGTAGTTGCAACAAGTGATAATATTTTTTGGCCCTTGTTCCCCGCCATCTTTACCTATATCGCTACGTCAGTCTGGTATATTTTATTATCATGAAAATCTTTATCATGCCAAATTTGTTGTCTTAATTCTTTTTCTCCATGCATGAATAAAACATGAGTCAATGTTTGACTTTTATCAACTGCGGACCGTTATTGACTCGAACTTCCTGTAAAGAACATTATCAATCTGCACCCCATGAATATTTTGAAACTCTGCCAACGACCAAGATAACACCACCACAAAAGAATATTGCTCTTACCTTTTCAAAAGCATTTAGCTCCTGAGTAGTCAAACAACCTTTTCTCTGCAAGTAGAAAATCATGACCGCAAAATCCCGATTCATTTTTCAAAGGATCGGCCTATTAACTGAGAAAATAAGCTGAAAATGTAGATATGGCGAAAAGCCAGATCATCTCTTTTCTGCTGAGTAATTTTCAAAGAATACAGGTGGGGCGTTTTCTCTAACGAATATTAATAAACTTCAATTAAGTGTTAAAAACCTTGCCGACCGTCTTCTGTCGGTAGCTCTTGGTCACGCATTTTTTCGTCTTGAATGCCTGTTATGTTAAAATAGTACGCCTTGTTTCAGCCTCTTTGCAAATCTGATTTTAAAATCAGTCTATTAATAATATTTTAAGATGTTTCATTTTTTAAAACCCTGGTTTAACAAACATGCTGCATTTGTCGCGGAGTGATATTACCTGGACCTCCCATAGCGTCTTTTACACCGTAAAAGATCGTCAGAAAACCGCGGTATCGCGCCTAGAAACTATAGGAGGATTGCAGAGAACGGTTGAAATGCTTTTCAGTATACAAATTGTCTAACTGTTATAACACGACATGTTTGATTTAATTTTCAAACTGAATTCGACTTCGGGACAACACTATGTAGATTACAGTATGCAGCTGTTTAATTTTTAAATTGTGTCTACAGCAGGTGGATTTAGAAGCATTATTAAGAATCCTCCATGTAAGGCGTTTTTATTATCTATTGGAGTTTCAACTTCCGTTCACCAGTTCTGGCTGCTAAAGTGTTGATGTGCGCTGACGGGTTCAGATAGCGATGAGTTGAGATACAAAAATATGGACTCCTTTCTTCGTGGTCAAAACGTTACCATTTTGTTCTTGTCAATAAAACTTTACTTAGCTTACGTGGAAGGTAAGTGCTGCGATTTTAGTTCTTTTAAGTTAAACGCTTCCATTTAAATATCTTTGGAACTTTATATCATGTCTTGGTTAAATAAACAAATTCTAGTTTTCATAATAGGGAAGGAGCATGGTTTTCATTTTCATCCACTGCACGTGTCTGGCTAATTTCTTTTGAGTCTGCCCCTTTTTGAACCATTTTCAGCTATAAAATAACATATAGATATAAATAGATTTGAAATTTATATGCACCTACTTTCAACTTAAATCTGATTTTCTGAAAGATTCCTTCTTTAACTTAGCTGTTAATTTATTCTTTAAGAAATGTTGCAATTTCTGCACAATTAGGTTTCAACACTCTTTTATCACATGAAACCCTTACCTTCTGCATGAATGCTCTTTGAATTTCTGAAATAAATAAATAAAAAATAATAATAATAATAATCACCCAAAGGGGTTACGTACGTCCCAAGGATATTGCTGTTTCAGGTCATGATCACTTCTGTGATGCTGAAGCCATTAATTAGTGCTTTTTAAAATTTGTTCAAGCACAAAATACTCCTATATACTGGTTAAGAAAATATCAAACAAATAGAAAGAAGTGTGACGTCATGTTACCATGGTAGCAAAATATTTGGATCACAACAATAGGGACCTTAAGTAACGGCGACGGCGACGGCAACGAAAACGGCAAAAAAAGCAATAAGTTTAGATAACAAAACAACAACTTTGCACGTGCATCACGCTTTTTTGTACATTTCTTAGCCGTCGTAGCAGGGCTATAAAAAAACGACGTGAAACTTCCTAATTTCACGCGTCCGCTTTATAAACTAGGTGAACACAACACGATTTCATTTTCTAGCTTAAATACGGTCCTTTCGGCTTTAACCCCAGAAAATTTAGCCGACATTTGACAAATTAATTGAAACTGAACGAGATCGATGAAGTCTGAAACAGTTTTAAGTGACGTTTTCCGGTTTGTTGTCATCCAGAAATTTTGCTACCATGGCAACGTGAGGTAACGACTTCTCTTCTCTATTACAGCAGAGATCACTTGTCTAATAACTTTTTTAGTCATTTTTCCATGCATAGGTTTAAAACTTCAAAACTCCCATCACTTTCAAGTTTCAATGTCCATCCTTGCATTCCGTTGCAAGAGACGACAGGAAAAAGTTTGCCTAAAACTAAATACACGTGTCATAACAGATTTTAAAACGGCAGCAGATAGCGTGAAGTAAACCCTGTATTTGATTAGTATTGAATGATGAATGATGACTGACAATCTTTATTGAGGATGCCAACTTCACTTAACTAGTGATTTACAGGGGTCCTCTTAGACTAAAATAATTAACAAAAAAAACAACTTACATGATATTGAAAGTTGAAAAAATTGAGAAAGTTTTAAAAAAAGTTGCATGATAAAAGTTTAAAACAGGAGATGTACATCAATAAAAATTAAGAATCTAAAATCACTTAAATTTTAAACATATATTTAATAACATACAAGTATGTAAGCTAGTTTTCAATTAAAAACCAAGCGCTTCCAAATAAGTACCTTTCAAAACCTGTTCGGCTCTGGATCAGATATATCGCTGCTGAAAAAATTCCACTCATCAATTTCTCGTCACATAAAAGTTGTCATCTATTCAGCAGAGCAACATGAGCCTTAAGCTAAACTCTCTCCTCCCTCCACGGCCTAGCGCTTGTATTTTCATGCATTTCTCCGCTGTTTGATGTCATTTCTAGTGCCAAAGTAAACCAGTTTCAAAATAAACTGACTCTCTCGTGTCAGTGTACAACAACACAAACGTACATAAATGCTTCCCGATTAACTACTCCTTTTACCCCCGATTTACAACCCTATAAAAATAAGGAATCCAATGCAACATATATTTGTCCACGTACAGCAAATTTGATCTATTTTTTTGTGCAGTGTTTTGTTCATGTGAGAGGACGGATGTTGACTGTTTCAGGTGAATGTCGAGAACTGTCGTTTCCAGATTCCTTCTCCTTTACAGCTAAACGTCTGCAGAACCACGCAATAAGAACTCAACAGGTCGCAGATGTAGATAGCTGCGAGCTCCTTTGTTTCTGGGAATCTAACTGCGTCAGTATTAATTTCAAAGAGAAAACAAGGAGCTGTGAGTTGAACAATGCAACTCATCGAGGGTATGGTTATCACCTGGAAGACGATGCCGACTACGTATATCATGGAGCAGAAGTAAGAGTACATCATAACATTTATATTTAGATTTAGATTTAGCCAAGCCAAAAGCGAAGCTCTCGTGGGATTTTTGAGGAAATGTCTTTCTAAAGCCTGCGATCAGTTGAATACCGTAACTGGGCAGCGGAAAAATTAAATAAAACACGTCACCTCAATGAATTTTTCACCTGAACCCGCGATAAAGTCATGTGACACTGGTCAGCAGATACCCTATTGTGACAGCTGTCAATAGATCATAACATGGATGCGAGCAAGTAAGGCATTTGACATCCGCTAACATGAACAAGCGGAAGTACGAACGGACGATTTTGTCGGAACCAAATTTCTTGGATGCATAGGTTGCATGTTTACCATTTACAAAGAGTTTCTAGAAAATCCGGTTGGATAAAGTAAATGGAACAAAACGTTTTGGGTAGTTCCTGCGGATACCCACACTTTCTTTCCTGTGTGCAGATCGGATGCAGAAATAGACAACAGCACGTCTACTCGGAAGATTTAGTCAGCACAACGGCAAATGTGAACATGATAGAGCGCGGAAAGGTGAAAGCGAATTGCAGAGCTTTAATTAGCCTCTCTGCCATGGGTCATTTGGGTTTTTAGATCTGCGCGAGCCTACGTCACTGTCGTCACCTTGTCTAATTTGCCATATCTGCCGACGGTCCTTTGACTATGGAGGAAATTTTCGCATGTCTTACCCAGACAAGTTTCGCTTTGATTACTTAAATTTGCTACATCATTTAATACCTTTTCATCTCATTCACCGTTCATTTGTTTCTTGAAAGAGTGCTTGTGACGTCAATCCATGCCATAACAATTCTACCTGCCAGTCGGGATTTACAGACCAACGGTATCGTTGCGTATGTGCGCCGGGTTTTACTGGCGAAGATTGTGGACAGGGTAAGAATAAAAGAATTGAAAACGATTTTGTGTTTCTACCATTCCTTCTAACACCTTTACCTGAAGAATGCTGCTGATTAAGAAGTATTTTAAGAGCCAGCTGTGATTTCATTTGTTTGTGTTAGGCAAAAAAAGTAAAATAAAGCTAGGGAGTACTCTTTATGAACCCTTGCTAACAACTTTGTGAGGTCGTCAGGACGAACGAAAGCGCACCCAGGGACAGTTAAGAGGGCGGAAAATTGCTTCATAGAAAGAACAAAAAGAGCGCACATGACGTTCCTAGTTTACTTGGCAACCGAGTTAAAGTGGAAATAATAATACTAATAAATTGAATAAATACTCCTTTTTCCCTAACCTCACACACAGATCTTAACTACACAAGCGCACTTTTCTGTTACAAGAGTACAGTTGACAAAGTACTTTTTTCATGACAAAACAAATGAAACAATGATTATTTGTTCTTGGTTCAGAAATATTGTGATTCACAGACACATGACTATGCATTAGGCGTTGTTTAGAGACAATTCAGTGGGATCGCCTGGCTGTTGTTTGCTTGGTAGCTTTAAGCGAGCAACTTCTTTCAAATTTAGTCCTGTGTCGTTTATTATTATAAAGAGTTTTTCCTTATCTCAAATATTTCAATTTGCCCAGATGTCGACGAATGCAGTGCCTTTTCCTCCATCTGTGATATAAATGCCATCTGTCGGAATAGTGAAGGATCTTATCTATGTTCATGTAAGGAGGGGTTTGCTGGTGATGGCAAGGCTTGCAAAGGTAAAGCGAATAACCTATAACCTATTTAACAAAAGTGTAGTTCTACTATAAACAATTCTTAACTATACGTGCGTCTATTGAGGAATAACTAGACTGATTGAATCATACATATTAGATCAAGATGAAAAATAAGGGGAGGGAAAAATCAATGTGGGGATATTCTAGATGGGTTGAAAGGATTTGCAAAACTTTTAAAAAGAAAACAAAACTGACTATCTGCAAATATTTCAAACATGTCTGAAAGTGTTTTGTCTGACATCGAGACGCTCATTGAGAGATTATCTATAGAAGACGTGTGGGTGTGTTTCGTCTGAGATTTAACGATCACCGAGATTTAACAAACACGCAGGAGAGGAAGTGTCAAATCTGACATCCCAGCACTGACTGCGTGTGTTCAAAAACGGATGTGGGGTTGGTAGAATCTCGTGTGATATGCAGACTCTCAGAGGTGATATATCAAACAGATGAAGGAGCGTTGCGTCTGATATCAGGACATGAAAAGTGAAACACGAATCACCAGTGGGAGTGTTTCATCCAATATCCGGCCCCCAGTGGAAATATACAAAACACGAGTGGGATATCAAGACACAAAGTAGTTTTTAAACGGGTTGCGACCCATTTTCCTTGTCGATTTCGATGTTTTGGAATATAGGTTGAAACACGTCATTTATATCAGGCGCGTTTTGATATAGTTCCTCAAATAATCAGCTCTATTCAAGTTTTAGAGAAATTCATTCTTCGAAGTTCGAAAAATGCTATGACGATCAATATTCCATTTCTTTCTTTCTCCTCCATGCGTTGTTAACGAGTTTCAGAGACGCCACCTAGAATTTATAAAATTACTGTTAATCGTGTGTTTGATTTTGCTGCATTTAAAGAATATAAGCTAGCATACATTTCGTCATATTTTTTAAATGAAATAAGATGAACATAATCTGTTGCTCATTTCCTCCAGCTTACGAAACCGTTGGATGTTTTAAGGACACCGCAAATCGCACAATCTCAAGTCTAGAAGGACAGTACCCAATTTTAGATGGACCATTCACGGAACGAGAAAACGCCATTTCCAAATGCGCGTCGGCTGCCATCAAAGCGGGTTTCATTATTTTTGCAATTCAGGATGGTGGTCAGTGTTTCTCTAGTGCCACTGCACCGCAAACGTTTGTCAAATATGGAGAATCAAATGATTGTCAGTCTGATGGGGAAGGAGGACGGATGGCCAATCAAGTTTATTACATCAAAGGTACGATATAATGGTCATAGAAAAAAAAAAATACTGCTCCGGGGAGGAGCATTACCATATATGGGCTATATAGGTTTATTGTTCATCCAAAATATTTCGCCGTCTCTGATTGGCTCCAATCTTCCGGCCATTTTTTCATAAGCAACTGGCGCTTACCATATTTGGAAGATGCGAGCAATGTATCATCGATGCGATGGTATATTTAGGTTGTTCGATGGTATATTTGCCTGAAATCGAGGCTGCTAAGTGACAGTAAATTAATAAACGGCGTTCTCGGCTTTCCAAAAAACCAAAGACTAAGTCTTCAACAAAGTATACGAGGATTTACGCTTACTTTACTAGAACCAAGAAATATTTTGAATGAATAATAAAACAATTATTGAATTAGGCTTTCATATGATGTGAAAAATTATGCTGATCTCGCAGGCTGTTATCCACCTCGGCCAAAAACATTCTTCTCGACCTGCATAATTATTCACATCAACGTCAGCCTCATTCAATAATGATGTTTAATGTACCACTCTGAGGGTTGTGGTTCCAAGCAGTTTAGTCTTGGATAGGTCATATAATTCCGGGCGTTTTGGTCTAGAACGGGGTACCATTTTCCAGGAAAATAAACAAATGGTTGATGATTTTAGTCTGGACTTGGGAAACTGCGAATTGACACCTAAAACATGAAATCTGAAAATTCAAATTTACTGACAACTCAGTTTAATAGCAAAAGCGTCGACTTCGGTATTGTTTGGAAATAGCGACTCAAGGATGGGAGGGGATTTTAATAGTGTTAATAGTCAGGTATAGGGTAACAAAAGTGAGCTAAACTAGATCTGACCAAAGGTCAAGAGAGGATCTCTTGATGTGCTGTAGACTATAAGGGTTCCACGGCCCCAGCGGTATATCCCCCAAACTAAAGTAGCACGTTAGGATTTGCAAACTGCAACAATCATAGTATGGAATGAAGCAGTAGGAGAGAATTTCGCGACACAACCAGAGTCGCACTGAACAATTGAAAACGCAGGATGATAGTTGGAACTCCAAGATCTCACACATACTGCAGAACCTGATCGTCAAAAGTTGGTTAGCGCTTTCCACCTGAAAAACTGCTATTCGGTGGATGAGTATTACGAGAACCAATTGTGCGCTATCCTTCGGATAGAGTTATCCATTGGCTAGCACTTTCTACCTTTTTGACCGCAACTGGGACCAGATCTCTTTCTGTATAACGGCAAAAGTTTTCCCTACCGTATTCATTCGATTAACCGCCCTGGGCGCTTATTAAGTTTTTGGACGTTGAGAGTGGGCGCTTATTCGAGGTGAGCGCTTATTCGAGGCTGGGCGCTTATTGAATTTTCACCATTTTCAACAAGCATACCTTTTTTTTTGCAACAAAACAATAAATGGTAATAACGAAACGCGAAGATGTAACAAAGCAAGGTTTCTGTAAACCACCCGTACTCTGAAGAAAACTCCGTCTTCGGGGACGTCTTTTTATGTTAGTAGTTATTCAATCTCATTGTAACCCAAGTGGGTGGGGTGGGGGTGGGCACTTATTGACTTTTTCCGCCTTTAGGATGGGCGCTTATTTGAGGTGTGCGCTAATTCGAGGTTCGGCGCTTGTTCGAATAAATACGGTATGTCAAAAGAAAAGTAGCGAAATAAATAAAACCTGAATACGTGTGGACGGGGCCTACTAATTATGCGGGATGACGTAGTCAGCCAGCGTCATAAATTCGGTTGCGCATTCCTTTCGTATTTTTTGGTTATTAACTAGTACCAACGCAAATTCCATTTTTCAGGATATGATAGCGTTGGATGCTACAGAGATACCTGGGATCGAGCAATTCCACCCCTGGACGGGAGGGATCCTATTTTGGACAGATTTTACAGTGATCGAAAAAATGCTATTGCCAAGTGTGCGGTAGCTGCAATAAGAGCAGGTTACCGTATGTTTGGTGTTCAGAATGGCGGATGGTGTGCATCTAGTGCTTCAGCTCCCCAAACATTTGACAAACATGGGGAATCTAACGCTTGTGGAGCTGATGGCGAAGGTGGACCTTGGGCCAATCATGTTTATACTGTAATATAGAGCTCCTCTATGGGTACCTGTGTACGTCGCTTTCGTCGCGAAACCTTAAGATCAAAATTTGAATTCTCATTTGTTACCCCTATTCATTTCCTACAGAAGTAGTGGCGAGAAGTAGATAAAATATCAAATAAATTAATCTTGGAGTGTGTGATCATGTCCGTAATCCTCAAAACCACTCTGTTTTACAAAGCATTGAATTTTACAAGGAGAAATTTCATTCTGATCACTCTTAGGGCTTAAAGGGTTATCCTTAAAGATCGTCCTCCAAACAATAGCGATCGTCGCGACTTTGATTTCGTCGGAATAGAGAGCCTCAATATAAACGACGCAGAATCGAATGTCTTCCGGCTCCCGGTCGGTTCAAGAGTTTAATAGTACGTACGGTCCACCGGATAATTCACTTTATATCCGGTTGATACGTATTAGGGAAACCAATTGTGTTATCCACTGGACAGATGTTAAGATCAGTAGATAATGATCTGTTAATTAACACCCGTAATCAAGAGAGCTTGTAAAAACTCTTGGTGATCAAGTTAATAAAACAGTTACTACGTAGTTGATTCCAAATCAGTGAAAAAAATATATCATCCATCACAAAGTTGAGTACAAATTGTAATACTTAATTAAATTCCATTTTACCGATACAAACACGACCCAAAAAAGAATGATTAAAGAGTACGGAATTTCAGAGTATTCGAATATTACATTTTGAGACTTTTTCATCTCCCCCCTTATTTTATAAGCTTTTTTAGATCTACTCAATACCAGGGTGATTTCGTAATTCGTACTTTTTAAATACCCCCCCCCCACTTTTTTCTATTGGCACAACAGAGTGTGTAACCTCGAGCGACCTCTGGACCCTCTTTTAATCAGGCAACTCACATATGCACAAAAAAGAAAAAAAAAACGGATATTTTGTAAGAGCTTTGAGAGAGGTTTTATTAGTACTTACGATAAAATCTCTTCCTGGCTTGGTTCAGTTGACTTGCGATACAGCAGTAAATTTATAATCAATGAGTACATTAAAGCGAGAAAATTCATGTTCTCTTACATCGAGGATCATCGGTCTGCTATTCAATGACCACTGCTTTGCATATAGGATCGTCTGGATTTGGAGGGTATCTCATTGACCAGTAAATGTAATGCACCCAGACATTCATCTTAGTGAACTTTGTTCGCTAAAAGTGGAAAAAAAAAGTGAGGGTCAGATGCACCTTAGAGAAAGGAACAAACAAACAAACAAACATAATAATAATTTAATAGTAATAATTATAAACAATTATAATAATTATTAATCGTTATTTTCATAAACACATAATAGGATAAATCATAAGAAGATATCTTAAAGTCATCAAATAACGTTTCTGTTAGCATTTCCTTGTTTGAACAGAAAGTAAAATTACTTAATATATAATGAGGCACTGAAGAATGGGCGGCCAATTGCTGTTATAATGAGTAATAAGTAATAATAATAATAATAATAATAATAATAATAATAATAATAATAATAACAATAATAAGAATAATAGTCTAAGGTCTTTGTGGCCCACAGTTTCTGAGTAATTCGCCAAAACGTTTCACACACCTTAGTAGAGCTTTGTAAGGAGACGCCACATGGTGTACAGTTTTGGTGCACCAATATGGCCGCCGGAAATCAACAAAAACATATGCAGTTCACTTTTTCTATAAAAACTCTTTCTTTTCACTCGAAAACTAGCATACGAGAGTATATACATATCTTCTAATACTTGAGATGGTTATACCGCTGAAAATCAAGAGGAGAGACTTTTTTCAACGAGACAGCATTCCTATTTTGTTGTCACGCACTGTGAAAATTCGGAAGTTCAAATTGCGGTATTTTCGAAATGAAACATGCTACGGGAATGAAAACTTGTGCAAAGATTTATTTTTTGTTTATCTTTAACCTAGTGTAAATAAGAATTCGTAAAACTTTGCAATTTTGACTTTACAATTTGATGACGTCACTGTGAAAACCATCTATAGCCAACATCTTAACTTCGCCGCGAGAAAAAACCGCTGGCACCCAGGATTTGACCGTATTTTTACAGTACTTGCGTAAACAGTCAATAGACCATTTTCGATATATTAAACTTCATACTTGCCTTTCAGGTTTGGGGGAATAAAACAAAAGGAATGTATTATTCATTTTTGAGCCTGAATTTTAATATATCGGAACTGGTCTATTGAGCATCACCAGCGATCGTTCAATGTTTCTGATAATTTTAAATTTATTGCCATGCATTAGTTAATGCATGCATTAGTTAATGCATTAGTTAATGCTGTAGACATTGGTTTCTCATGCACTTGTAGTGCGAGATTTGCGACAAACATTTTATGGCTTTGTTATTGGCGTACAAGTTCTCAAAGACAGGTATTGCATTTAGTTAATGCTGTAGACAAAGGCCATCCCTCTCATGCACTTGTAGTGCGAGATTTGCGACAAAATATTTCAAGGCTTTGTTACTGGCGTACAAGTTCTCAAAGACCTTTAAAATTAGCAGTTAATAAAACTTGGGAGGTATTGTCCTAAAAAGTCTTGGCGGGCCTACTTAAGTCGATCATTTTATGGCTGCCTAAGCGAGAAGGCTGGTTCATTAATCGAATCCTGTGTTTTGATTGGTAACTTTGGCGGACAAGATGGACCAATCTTCCTTGATCCTGCTCGCTAATTTCCAAGAGTCCATTAGGGGAATCGTGTTCAACTGACAGCTTTCATATTTTTGGCTTTTCTTTTCATTCTCATGTGTTTTCGTTTGTTAGTCATTTACTTTTTTTCTTTTTTCTTTTTTTCGTGTACTCTAATTAGTGTAGCCAGCTGACTGCTATTGTTGATCAGTATGCTGTATAAGTCACTGTTTCAGTTACTAACTGGACTCATGAAGTATTTTACTATTTGTGGAGCGGTTATTAAAGGTGACGAATTTTTAAACAGTGGAGAATTTGCAAAAATGGAAAAAAAACTTGCTGACTTAAGTCATATATTTAAGAAACAAATCGTTAGTTAGAAATGAACTAAGTTGTACTAAGATTATTTCAAAGCATGCAGTCGAGATTCCAGTTTACAGTCGGGAAAGTGAGCCGTGAAATTCGGCTGAAAATAGCTCACCCAAAAATAAGTTAAAAGGTGTCATGATCAGGGCGTGTGGCATTAAAGTTAGGACGGTTCTAATGAGACCAGCGAAATTGGTTATTGTGCGACCTTCAGAGTAGAGGCTGGTGTGAACGAACTAGTCACTTGAACAAACGAAGCTTGTTGCCAAAATTATTTATCAGTTTCGATATCGCAAATGCAAACACCTTTCCAGGAAAGAAATTAGTTCTTTAATAATTAACTTACTCTCCTTGATTATCCTGAAATAGCCTTTTAGAGGTGTTTCTAAGCCCTAATAGGACAATTGCATGATGACGTCATTTTACTACAACTACCAGAATCCTTCAGTTTGCTGTTTTCTTGTGCAAATTAAGGCTTTTGTTCTTTAAACCTCAGTGGAATTGACAAATTCAAACAAGAAAGTAAAGACGAAATGAATTTTAGTAGTTGAAGTCAAACATCGTCATCGTGAAAATGACCTATTGAAACTTGATTGCAAAAATTTTATGAACTGTGTTGTCAAGAACCACCGTACATAAGTGTTTTGTTTTTGTAAATACTAAAGAAAAAAACTGAATACTAGGAAAGGAATAAATTTTTCTGCTTACAAGGAGAAGAGATTACAATAGAGCAAAAGCACTGACTGATGTATTCACTAGATTAAAATGAACAAGTTGTAGAATTTTAGAATTAAGCAAAAATCAAGTACCCTATTTAACAGAATTCATAAACTTGCCACTCGCCATAGGACAATCATTTATGATAATATAGTCTCCTATGAGAAGTTTTATTAAATTGATATTACCCAGAAACGACTCTGATGCCTTCAGAACCTTGGAAAATTTCTTTGGTGAAACTGAAGATTAGAACCTGAACTGGAAAAACAACTTTCTCCCGCGTGAGAAAAAATATTAGTCAGATTAGTTGACAGGTCAATAACTTTCGTTACTCAAGTCACAGACTGTTATTTGTGTAGTTGCAACAAGTGATAATACTGTTGGCCCTTCTTTTCCCATCTTTAACCATATCGCTACGTTAGTCTGGTATACCGTAAAATTCCTAAAATAAGCCCCGAGGCTTATATTTTTGAAAGTCCCTTTTTGAGGGGCTTATTTTTGGAGGGGCTTATATTCGGAGAAGATTATCTATGGAGGGAAATTTGCGTTTCAGAATCGATTGAGCTAGCCTTTTAGTTGAAAGTAAATTTACTGTTTTTGCTTTGTTTTACTTTGTATTTGAGGGCAATTTTCTAAGTACAAGCCCCCGGGGGCTTATATTTGGAGGGGCTTATACATGGAGGGGCTTATTTTCGGAATTTTACGGTATTTTATTATCATGAACATCTTTATCATGCCAAATTTGGTGTCTTAATTATTTTCTCCATGCATATAAATTAAAAAATTAGTGAATGTTTCAGACTCTTATAGACTGCCGCGTGCGGACCCTTATTGAATCGAACGTCCTGAAAAAAACATTATCAATTTGCACCCCATGCATATTTTGAAACTCTAACACCATCACAAAAGAATATTGTTCTTACCTTTTCAAAAGCATTTAGCTCCTGAATAGTCAAACAAACTTTCTCTGCACGTAGAAAATTGACCGCAAAATTTGTTTCATTTGCCGAAGGATTAACTGAGAAAAAAGCTGAACATGTAGATATGGAGAAAAGCCAGATCACCTCTTTTCTGCTGAATAATTTTCAAAGAATACTGGTGGGGCATTTAATTTTCTCTAATGAATATTAACAAACTTCAATTAAGCTTTAAAACCTTGCCGACCGTCTTCGGTCGATTCGGAGCCCCTGGTCACGTATTTTTTCGTCTTGAATACCTGTTATGTTAAAATAGTACGCCTCGTTTCAGCCTCTTTGCAAACCGCGGTATCGTGCCTAGAAAATATAGGAGGATTGCAAAGGCTTTTCAGTATACAAATTGTCTAACTGTTTCAACACATGTTTGATTTAATTTTCAAACTGAATTCGAACTTCGGTACAACACTATGTAGATGACAGTATGCAGCTGTTTAATTTTTAACTTGTGTCTACAGCAGGTGGATTTAGAAGCATTATTAAGCATTATTAGGTAGCCGTTTTCATTATATATTGGAGTTTCAACTTCCGTTCACCAGTTTTGGCTGCTTAAGTGGTGATGTGCGCTGGTCGGTTCAGAAAGCGATGAGTTGACATGTAAGAAATATGAACTCCTTTCTTCGCGGCCAAAGCGTTACCATTTTTTTCTTGTCATTAGAACTTTACTTAGCTTACGTGGAAGGTAAGTGCTGCGATTTTAGTTTTTTTAAGTTAAACGCTTCCATTTAAATATTTTTGGATTACTTTATATCATGTCTTGGTTATATGAACAAATTCTAATTTTCACAGTATGGAACGAGCATGGTTTTCATTTTCATCCACTGCACGTGTCTTTGGCTTATTTCTTTTGAGTCTGCCCCTTTTTGAACCACTCTCAACTATGAAATAATATATAGATATAAACAGATTTTAAATTCATATGCACCTATTTTCAACTTAAATATTTTCTGTCAGATTCCTTCTTTAACTTAGCTGTTAATTTATTCTTTAATAAATGTTGCAATTTCTGCACAATTGGGTTTCAACACTCTTTTATCACATGAAACGCTTACGTTGTGCGTGAATGCTCTCTGAATTTCTAAGATAAAAAAATATATATTTATTGCCCAAAGGGGTTACGTACGTCACAAGGATATTGCTGTTTCAAATCATGATCAATTCTGTGATGCTGAAGCCATTACTTTGTGCTTTTTAAAATTTGTTCAAGCTCAAAATACTCCTATAGACAGTTGTATAGACTGGTTAAGAAAATATCAAACAAATAGAGAGAACAAGTGTGACTTCATGTTACCATGGTAGCAAAATATTTGGATCACAACAATAGGGAGCTTAAACAACAACGACGGCGACGGCAACGAGAACGGCAAAAAAAAGCAATAAGTTTAGAAAGCAAAACAACAACTTTGCACCTGCATCACGCTTTTTGGTACATTTTTTAGCCGTCGTAGCATGACTATAAAAAAAACGACGTGAAAGTTCCTAATTTCACGCGCCCGCTTTATAAACTAGGTGAACACAACACGATTTTTTTTATAGCTTAAATAATGTCCTTTCGTATTTAACCCCAGGAAATTTAGCCAACATTTGTCAAATTAATTGAAACTGAACGAGATCGATGAGGTCTGAAACAGTTTTACGTGACGTTTTCCGGTTTGTTGTCATCCAGAAATTTTGCTACCATGGTAACGTGACGTAACGACTTCTCCTCTCCATTACAGCAGGGATCACTTGTCTAATAACTTTCTTAGTCATTTTTCCATGCATAGGTTTAAAACTTCAAAAATCCTATCACTTTCAAGTTTCAATGTCCATCCTTGCCATCCGTTGCAAGAGACGACAGGAAAAAGTTTGCCTAAAACTAAATACACATTTTATAGCAGGTTTTAAAAGGGTAGCAGATAGCGTGAAGTAAACCCTGTAATTGCTTAGCATTGAATGATGAATGATTACTGATAATCTTGAGTGAGGATGCCAACTTCACTTAACTAGTGGTTTACAGGAGCGGGTCCTCTTAGACTAAAATTATTAACGAAAATAACAATTTACATGATTTTGAAAGTTTAAAAAATGGTAAAAGTTTTTAAAAAAGTTACATGATAAAAGTTTAAAACATGAGATGTACATCAATAAAAACTAAGAATCTAAAATCACTTAAATTATAAACATATATTTAATAACATGCAGGTATGTAAGCTACTTTTCAATTGAAAACCAAGCGCTTCCAAATAAGTACCTTTCAAAATCTGTCCTGCTCTGGATCAGATATAACGCAGCTGAAAAAATTCCGCTCATCAATTTCTCGTCACATAAAAGTTGTCATCTATTCAGCAGAGCAACATGAGCCCTAAGCTAAGCTCTCTCCTCTCTTCACGGCCTAGCGCTTGTATTTTCATACACTTCTCCGCTGTTTGATGTCATTTCTGGTTCTAAAGTAAACCAGTTTCACCATAAACTGACTCTCTCGTTTCAGTGTACAACAACACAAACGTACATAAATGTTTCACGATTAACTACCCCTTTTACCCCCTTACAACCCTATAAAATTAAGGATACCAATACAGTATTTGCCATCTTTGTCCCCGCTTTTTGCAACATATATTTGTCCACAGCAAGTTTGATCTATTTTTTTGTGCAGTTTTTTGTTCATTTGAGAGGACGGATGTTGACTGTTTCAGGTGAATGTCGACAACTGTCGTTTCGAGCTTCCCTCTCGTTTACAGCTAAACGTCTGCAGAACCACACAATAAGAACTCAGCGGGTCCTAGATGTAAATAGCTGCGAGCGCCTTTGTTTCTGGGAATCTAACTGCGTCAGTATTAATTTCAAAGAGAAAAATGGGAGCTGTGAGTTGAACAATGCAACTCATCGGAGGTATGATTATCACCTTGTGGACGATGCTGACTACGTATACCATGGAGCAGATGTAAGAGTACATCATAACATTTATATTTAGATTTAGATTAGCAAAGCCAAAAACGAAGCTCTCGTGTGAACTGTGAAGAAATGTCTTTCTGAAGTAAAGTTTTCTAAGCCTGCGATCAGTTGAGTACCATAACCGAGCAGCAGAAAAATTAACTAAAACACGTCACCTCAATGAATTTTTCACCTGAGCAAGCGATACAGTCATGTGACACTGGTCAGCAGATACCCTATTGTGACAGTTGTCAATAGATCATAACATGGATGCGAGGCATTTCACACCCGGTAACATGAACAAGCGGAAGTACGAACGGACGATTTTGTCGGAACCAAATTTCTTGGATGCATAGGTTGCATGTTTACCATTTACAAAAAGTTTCTAGAAAATCCGGTTGGATAAAGCAAATGGAACAAAACGTTTTGGATAGTTCCTGCGGACAATTTCCAGGAGCAACGGAACACCTGAAAAGGTAGTCCTGTTTTTCGGGACGGAATATTCCAAACGGAAATTCGTCTTCCATTTCTTAAGAGTCACCCTTGATACCAGCTTCAAGGTCGTTTTTCAGTAAATGGAAGTGATTTGTACAAATGGCAAAAGCGGTTGCGGGACGAAATGTTCAAGTCCTCAATTTTGCTTACCATTTGCCTAAACTGTGGACCGACCGGTTTGCTCGTGTAAATGCTAAACAACCATAGATTAGTAACCGAATTTTCTTATCCATGGTGCTGCACTGTCAACTACGCCACAAGATTCAACTGTAAAATGTTTACTAGTAATGCCTACACCTGGCTTCTGACGCACGTTCCTAGGAGTACGTTCCTTTAGGTTGATCTAGATTAGGATCACTGATCCGCGATCACTCGGATCATGTTAGATCAAGTGAACCAATGAATCCTTGTCCAGAGTGGATTCATCGGTTCATTTGCATTTGATCTACTATGATCCGAGTGATTTGATCCGGATCTAAAGGAACTTATGATCCGCCTGGGTGATTTGACCTCCCTTCCGATTTCAACTGATCCGGATCATCTTAAAGGAACGCGAACCCTAACCGCGGTTTGCGGGACTTTGGGTTGACGTTCAAAAACGATTTAGATTGTGCATTAAAAAGTGGCCCTGGCCATTTGGGATATTTGAAAATAAAAGAAATTTTCCTAACACCCTTCCGATTTCAACCATTTTGAATGAAAGGGTTTATCAAATTTGTATTTCGGCCGAATTTTGTGCTTCTGTTAATGGATAAAGACTTTATTTTTTTTGTATCATTACGTGAGATAAAACAAGAATTATACGCTAAAAGCTTTCAGGTAAATGACCTACGTGAAAACCTACCTCCCCACGTTGAAAACGCACGTCGTCAAACCTCAAACGTGACGGCCTTGATGACCTCCAGCGGTTGACCGAGCGAACTAAAACTCTCTAATACATCAAGACCGAGGTCTGAGATTTCCCTGTAACGACCAAACGGACGAGGTCAGTTAGTTGTTTATTATATGGCCTTTTCTCTATGGACTGCCTCAGTCAGCATGCGATCAATTAAAACCGGCAACTGGCCAGTAGATAACACGTCACCTTAATGAGTTGTACACTTGAACCCGCGACACAGTCAGGTGACACTGGTCAGCGGATGTCCTTTTTTGACAGCTGTCTGTATGGCCATAGGGATGTCCACTATTGTATATGCCTTGGAAACCTTGTTAGTAATGCCCAGTCATTACAAGAAAACAGCCAATCATATCGCGCATACTATTGTAGCCATGTAAAAACTAGGAGAGGCTTTTTTTGAAAAAGTACCCCACTTAATACCCACACTTTCTTTCCTGTATGCAGATCGGATGCAGAAATAGACAACAGCATGTCTACTCGGCAGATTTAGTCAACACAACAGCAAATGTGAACATGATAGAGCGCTGAAAGGTGAAAGCGAATTGCAGAGCTTTGATTAGCCTCTCGGCCATGGGTCATTTCGGTTTTTAGATCTGCGCGAGCCTATGTCACTGTCGTCACATTGTCTAATTTGCCATATCTGCCGACTGTCCTTTTTGTGGGTAGGAAATTTTTGCATGTCTTACCCAGACAAGTTTCGCTTTAATTACTTAGATTTGCTACATCATTTAATACCTTTTCATCTCATTCACCGTTCATTTGTTTCTTGAAAGACTGCTTGTGACGACGTCAATCCATGCCAAAACAAGTCTACCTGCCAGTCGGGATTTACAGACAAACGGTATAGTTGCGTATGTGCGCCGGGTTTTACCGGCGAAGATTGTGGACAGGGTAAGAATAAATGAATTGAAAACGATTTTGTTTTTCTACCATTCCTTCTAACACCATTACCTGAAGGATGCTGCTGATTAAGAATTATTTTAAGAGCCAGCTTTGATTTCATTTGTTATTGTTACTCAAAAGAAGTAAAATAAAGCTAGGGAGTACTCTGTATGAACCCTTGCTCACAACTTTGTGAGGTCGTCAGGACGAACGAAAGCACACTCGGGGACAATTAAGGGGGCAGAATATTGCTTTCTGGAAAGAACAAAAAGAGCGCGCATGGCCTTCCTAGTTTACTTGGCAACCGAGTTAAAGGGGAACTTAAATACTCGTTTTCCCTTCACCTAACACACAGATTTTAGCTACACACACAATTTTTTGTTTCAAGAATAAAGTTGACAAAGTACTTTTTTCATGACAAAACAAATGAAACAATAATTATTTGTGCTTGGTTCAGAAATATTGTGATTCACAGAATGACATGACTGTGCTTTAGGCGTTGTTTTGAGACAATTCAGTGGGATCGCTTGGCTGTTGTTTGCTTGGTAGCTTTAAGCGAGCAACTCCTTTCAAATTTTGTCCTCAAATATTTCATCTGTGATATAAATGCTATCTGTCGGAATAGTGAAGGATCTTACCAGTGTTCATGTAAGGAGGGGTTTGCTGGTGATGGCAAGGCTTGCAAAGGTAAAGCGAATAACCTATAACCTATTAAAAGTATAATAACCTAAAGGTGTAGTTCTACTATAAACAATTCGTAACTATACGTGCGTCTATTTAACAATTATTCCATAAGGGCGAGAGGAATAATTGTTTTAGTAAAATACAACTAGTTGGTCAAATATGTCGAGAATAAAAAAAATTTAGCTAGTTAAAGCTAGACTTTAATCCCTTTTTGTCGCCAAAAAGCCCGCGCTTTTCGCTACTAGTGGGCTACAAGATATAACCTAGTAGTAGCTCAACCAATCAGAACGCAGCATTGATAATAGACCACTAGTTGAATTTTACTAATGAGGAATAACTAGACTGATTGAATCATACATATTAGATCAAGAATTGAGAGGAAACATAAAGAGGGGGAAAAATCAATGTAGGGATATGGTAGATGGGTTGAAATGATTTGCAAAACATTTGAAAAGAAAACAAAACTATCTGCAAATATTTAAAACATGTCTGGAAGTGTTTTTTCTGACATCGAGACGCTCATTGACAGATTGTCTAAAGAAGACGGGTGGGAGTGTTTCGTTTGATATTCAATCACCGAGATTTAACAAACACGCACGAAATCCCAGCACTGTGACTGCGTGTGTTCAAAAACGGATGGCAGAATCTAGTGAGATATCCAGACTCTCAGAGGTGATATACCAAACAGATGAAGGAGCGTTTCGTCTGATATCAGGACAAAATGGAAAGTGAAACACGAATCACCAGTGGGAGTGTTTCATCAATATCCCGCGGCCAGCAGTGGAAATATTCAAACACGAGTGGGAGTGTTTCAACTGATATCAAGACACAATTGAAGTTATTAAAAAGAGCGGCGACCCATTTTTCCCGCCGATTCTGATGTTTCTGAATATTGGTTGAAACACGTCATTTTAGCAGGCGCGTTTATATATAGCTCCTCAAATAATCAGCTCTATTCAAGTTTTAGAGAAATTCATTCTTGGAAATTCGAAACATGCTATGACGATCAACATTCCATTTCTTTGTTTCTCCTCCATGTGTTGTTAACGAGTTTCAGAGACGCCACCTAGAATTTATAATGTACTGTTAATCGTGTGTTTGATTTTGCTGCATTAAAAGAATATAAGCAGGCATACATTTCGTCATATTTTTTAAATGCAATAAGATGAAAATAATCTGTTGCTCATTTCCTCCAGCTTACGAAACCGTTGGATGTTATAAGGACAACGCAAATCGAACAATCTCAAGTCTAGAAGGACAGGACCCAATTTTAGATGGACCATTCACGGAACGAGAAAACGCCATTTCCAAATGCGCGTCGGCTGCCATCAAAGCGGGTTTCATTATTTTTGCAATTCAGGATGGTGGTCAGTGTCTCTCAAGTGCCACAGCACCGCAAAAGTTTGACAAATATGGAGAATCAAATGATTGTCAGTCTGATGGGGAAGGAGGAGTGATGGACAATCACGTTTATTACATCAAAGGTACGATATAATGGTCGTAGAGAAAAAAAAAAAACACTGCTCCGGGGAGGAGCATTGCCAACTATGGGCTACATAGGTTTATTGTTCATCCAAAATATATCACCGTCTCTGATTCGCTCCAATCTTCCGGCCATTTTTTCATAAGCAACTGGCAGTTATCATATTTGGAAGATGCGAGCAATGTATCATCGATGCGATGGTATATTTAGGTTGTTCGATGGTATATTTGCCTGAAATCGAGGCTGCTTAAGTGACAGTAAATTAATAAACGGCGTTCTCGGCTTTCCAAAAAACTAAAGACTAAGTTTTCAACATAGTGTACGAGGATTTAGGCTCACTTTACTAGAACTAAGAAATATTTTGAATGAATAATAAAACAATTATTGAATTGGGCTTTCGTATGATGTGAAGAATTATGCTGATCTCGGAGGCTGTTATCCACCTCGGCCAAAAACATTCTTCTCGACCTGCATAATTATTCACATGAACCATTCAGCGTCATGCAATAATGATGTTTAATGTACCACTCTGAGGGTTGTGGTTTCAAGCGGTTTAGTCTTGGATAGGGTCATAGAATTCAGGGCGTTTTGGTCTAGAACTGGGTATCATTTTCCAGGAAACTGAACAAATGGTTGATGACTTTAGTCTGGACTTGGGAAACTGCGAATTGACACCTAAAACATGAAATCCGAAAATTCAAAGTTGCTGACAACTCAGTTTAATAGCAAAAGCGTCGACTTTGGTATTGTCTGGAAATAGCGACTAAAGGATGGGAAGGATTTTGGGAGTTTTAATAGTCAGGTATAGTGTAACAAAAGTCAGCTAAACTAAATCTGGTAAGAGTCAAGACAGGATCTCTTGATCTGCTATAGACTATAAGGGTTCCACGGTCTTAGTAGTATATCCCCGATCTAAAGTAGCACCTTAGGATTTGCAGACTGCAACAATCATCTTACGGAATGAAGCAGTTGAGAGAATTTCGCGACACAACCAGAGTCGCACTGAACAATAGAAATCGCGGGATAGTCGGTGGGAAACAAGATCTCAAACATACTGCAGAACCTGATCGTCAAACGGTTGGATAGCGATTTCCACCTAGAAAATTGCTATTCGGTTGATGAGTATTACGAGAACCAATTGTGCGCTATCCTTTGGATAGTAATTTATCCATTGGATAGCACTTTCCACCTTTTTGACTGCAACTGGGACCAGATGCCTTTCTGTATAACGGCAAAAGTTTTGCTTACCGTATTTATTCGATTAACCGCCCTGGGCGCTTATTAAATTTTTGGGCCTTGAGAGTGGGCGCTTATTCAAGGCTGGGCGCTTATTAAATTTTCACCATTTTCATCAAGTGTAGTTTGTTTATTTTGCAACAAAGCCATAAATGGTAATAACGAAACGCGAAGATGTAACAAAGCAAGGTTTCTGTGAAGTGGCGAATTAAATAAAACCTGAACACGTGTGGACGGGGCCTAATTACGCGGGATGACGTAGTCAGCCAACGTCATAAATTCGGTTAAACATTTCTTTCGTATTTTTTGGTTATTCATTAGTACCAACGCAAATTCCATTTTTCAGGATATGATAGCGTTGGATGCTACAGAGATACCTGGGATCGGGCAATTCCACCCCTGGAGAGGAGGGATCCTATTTTGGACGGACACTACCGAGTTCGAAAAAATGCTATTGCCAAGTGTGCGGTTGCTGCAATAAGAGCAGGTTACAGTATGTTTGGTGTTCAGCATGGCGGCTGGTGTGCATCCAGTGCTTCAGCTCCACAGACTTTTGACAAATATGGGCAATCTAACGACTGTGGAGCTGATGGCAAAGGTGGACCTTGGGCCAATCATGTTTATACTGTAATATAGAGCACCTCTATGGAGACCAAGTCGCTTTCGTCGCGTGTTTTTCCCCATTATACTACTACATGAGAAATTTCTGCAATTTGATTGGCTTAGAGCAGTGGTATTTCAGCTTAATTTGAAATACCTACATGTGAAAATTACAAAACCTTTGCGGGTAGTAGTATAAACAAATAATAGCATGATTTGTACGTGATATTTGGCATAAATACCAGTCCTGACATTTCAATATTGTCTCAAATTTCACTCGCCTGACGGCTCGTGAAATTACGTATAACAATTTCGAAATATCACTCGTGGTATTTATGCCAAATATCGCTACAAATCATTCTATTACCTATACTAATAGAGACCTTTAGATTTGAGGATTAGGACGACTACGAGTACGAGATGTGACTTAAAGTTTTTTCGCGTATTCTCAAAATATATATAGACTTCCCGGAAAGCTTTAGTTTACCATATTTCACTCGAAAAGTTAGCACTGTTATCTTCTGAGTGAAGGAGGTTACGCGCTTTCTCGATCGCAAAATGATAAAACTTCTAACAGTTGATAACTCGTCTCCGCCATTAAGACATTCTCGCTAAAAATCGTAAGAGAATGACGACGGCTACCACGTTTTCCCGCCAAAATGACGCTAGCGCGAGCACTTCTTAGTATTGAGAAAATCTCGTACTCGTAGTCGTACTCGTCTTAGAATCTAAAGCTCTCTAATGTAAGGGAACCCGGTTTACGGAATTCGGGAAAATTTTGCTTGTGGAATTCAGAATCCTGGGTTTTGGAATTCGGAATCCCATCAACGATTGGAATCCGGAATCCAAGTTCCACTGACAAAGGAACCGGAATCCATGGCGTGTAGTCTATGCCAGAATCCAAGACTGCCTTGGTCGATTGCCTTACATGCATATGGGGCGAGTGTTCCATCAAATCGTCTGGTTTTCAACGAAATTGTCGCATATCAGGAGCAAGCTTGAGCAACCAGGCGATGACGAAGGAAACGAGAAAATACCGTAAAATTCCGAAAATAAGCCTCGGGGCTTACGTTTTTCAAAGGCTCTTTTTAAGGGGCTTATTTATCTAGGGGCTTATATTTGGATGGGCTTATCTACGGAGGGAAATCGATTGGGGTAGCCTTATAGTTGAAGGCTGAGTTGAAGGTAAATTTACCGTTTATGCTTTGTTTTACTTTGTAATTGAGGGCAATTTTCCAAGTACAAGCCGCCGTGGGGGCTTATATTTGGTGGGACGATTTAACGGATGCGTTACCGGTTTGGGGGGCTTATTTTCGGAATTTTACGGTAATAGTAGTAATAATAATAATAATAACTGGTCATAGTTAACACTACAGCTGCCCCCGCTCTGTATATTGTCGGTCAATAGCATTCTTGCTCGTTGTGTGTCCGTGAGATAAATACCGGAAATAAATATAAATATAGGTGAGATAAATACAGGAAATAAACGCAAGCTTCCATGCACAGTTTCGGTTCAATTTACACAGCTTTGATCAAAACATTCTCAGTTTCGAGAAAAGTTTATTCTAAACCATAAGAAAAGATTTGATTAGAAGTTTAATTTTTCGTTATTTCTATTTCACTTTTTACATTAAGTTCATTTTATTTGCTGGAAAGTAAGCCTTAGAAATTAGAAGGACGTTTGATCAATTCAACCTCGCGCATTTTAGTCTTATTTTAAACATATAGTGGAAGGACATCTGTGAGCAGGGAATAAGTCAGCACAGAATTTGATGGTCGGCGAATTTCTGTAATCGTCTATCGTTCTGCTAGTGAAAAGCTAGCCGTTGATTCATTCACTCGTCTTGCTTGTTTGGGGCCGAGTCTTATTCCGGTCAAAGAAAGAGGAAGAGTGTCTAGCGAAGGTTTTACAGAGTATCAGAATTTAATAATATTCTAAATTGGCTTTTTAAGTAGAGAGATTCATATCACTGTGTATTTTAGGATTGTATTAGGTTTCGTCTCAAGTGGTGTAGGTTACGCTATGCGCCCTATACTACTCATAATGTGGACAGCATTCCAAAGTTTCATACTGCGACATAATAATAATAATAATAATAATAATAACAATAATAATAAAACAGGTTAAATAAGCGAAACAAAGACTCTGAAAGTGGGCACATTTTTTGACAGATTTCTTTGCCATGATTGCACTACTATCGTTGTCATACTCGATCTGAATAGCGATCCGATCGTCGCGTTAATTTTTAAGATCGTCCTTTAACCAATAGCGATCGTCGCGACTTTGATTTCGTCGAAGTAAAGAGCCTTCATATAAAAGACGCAAGAATCGAATGTCTTCCGGCTCCCGGTCGGTTCAAAAGAATAGTTTTATAGCACGTACGGTCCACCGGATAATTCACTATATATCCGCTTGATATACGTATTAGGGAAACCAATTGTGTTATCCACTAGACAGAGGTTTATCTAGTGGATAGCGCACCCGGGTAAAGATCAGTAGAGAATGATTTGTTAACGTTCCGCAGTAAAGAGAAATTCTATAATAGACTACTCATTAAAATAGCTTGTAAAAACTCTTGATGATCAAGTTGATAAAACAGTTACTACATAGTTGATTCCAAACCAGTAAAAAAAAATTATCACTCAACACAAAATTGAGTACAAATTGTATCACTTAATTAAATTCCATTTTACCGATACAAAAAGAACCCAAAAAAGAATGATTAAAGAGTAAGGAATTTCAGAGTATTCGAATATTACATTTTGAGACTTTTTCATCTCCCCTCTTATTTTATAAGCTTTTTTAGATCTACTCAATACAGGGTGATTTCGTAATTCGTACTTTTTAAATACCCCCGCCACTTTTTTCTATTGGCACAACAGAGTGTGTAACCGCGAGCGACCCTTGGACCCTCTTTTAATCAGGCAACTCACGTATGCACAAGACAAGAGAAAAACGGATATTTTTTGTATGAGTTTTGAGAGAGGTTTTATTAGTACTCACGATAAAATCTCTTCCTGGCTTGGTTCAGTTGACTTGCGATGCAGCAGTAAATTTATAATCAATGAGTACATTAAAGCGAGAAAATTCATGTTCTCTTATATCGAGGATCATCGGTCTGCTATTCAATGACCACTGCTTTGCATATAGGATCGTCTGGATTTCGAGGGTATTTCTTTGACCAGTAAATGTAATGCAACCAGACATTCATCTTAGTGAACTTTGTTCGCTAAAAGTGAAAAAGAAAAAAAAGTGAGGGTCACATGCACCTTAGAGAAAGGAACAAACAAACAAACATAATAATAATTTAATAGTAATAATTATAAACAATGATAATAATTATTAATCATTATTTTCATAAACACATAATAGGATAAATCATAAGAAGATATCTTAAAGTCATCAAATAACGTTTCTGTTAGGCGGCATTTCCTTGTTTGAACAGAAAGTAAAATTACTTAATATATAATGAGGCACTGAAGAATGGGCGGCCAATTGCTGTTATAATGAGTAATAAGTAACAATAATAATAATAATAATAATAATAATAATAATAATAATAATAATAATAACAATAACAGTTTCTGAGTAATTCGCCAAAACGTTTCACACACCTTAGTAGAGCTTTGCAAAGAGACGCCACATGGTGTACAGTTTTGGTGCACCAATATGGCCGCCGGAAATCAACAAAAACATATGCAGTTCACTTTTTCTATAAAAACTCTTTCTTTTCACTCGAAAACTAGCATACGAGAGTATATACATATCTTCTAATACTTGAGATGGTTATACCGCTGAAAATCAAGAGGAGAGACATTTTTTTCAACGAGACAGCATTCCTATTTTGTTGTCACGCACTGTGAAAATTCGGAAGTTCAAATTGCAGTATTTTCGAAATGAAACATGCTACCTGAATGAAAACTTGTGCAAAGATTTATTTTTTGTTTATCTTTAACCTAGTGTAAATAAGAATTCGTAAAACTTCGCAATTTTGACTTTACAATTTGATGACGTCACTGTGAAAACCATCTATAGCCGACATCTTAACTTCGCCGCGAGAAAAAACCGCTAGCACCCAGTATTTGACCGTATTTTTACAGTACTTGGGTAAACAGTCAATAGACCATTTTCGATATATTAAACTTCATACTTGGCTTTCAGGTTTGGGGGAATAAAACAAAAGGAATGTATTATTCATTTTGAGCTTGAATTTTAATATATCGGAACTGGTCTATTGAGCATCACCAGTGATCGTTCAATGTTTCTGATAATTTTAAAATTATTGCCATGCATTAGTTAATGCTGTAGACAAAAGCCATCCCTCTCATGCACTTGTAGTGCGAGATTTGCGACAAACATTTTATGGCTTTGTTATTGGCGTACAAGTTCTCAAAGACATTAAAAATTAGTAGTTAATAAAACTTGGGAGGTATTGCATTTAGTTAATGCTGTAGACAAAGGCCATCCCTCTCATGCACTTGTAGTGCGAGATTTGCGACAAAATATTTTAAGGCTTTGTTACCGGCGTACAAGTTCTCAAAGACCTTTAAAATTAGCAGTTAATAAAACTTGGGAGGTATTGTCCTAAAAAGTCTTGGCGGGCCTCCTTCAGTCGATCATTTTATGGCTGCCTAAGCGAGAAGGCTGGTTCATTAATCGAATCCTGTGTTTTGATTGGTAACTTTGGCGGACAAGATGGACCAATCTTCCTTGATCCTGCTCGCTAATTTCCAAGAGTCCATTAGGGGAATCGTGTTCAACTAACAGCTTTCATATTTTTGGCTTTTCTTTTCATTCTCATGTGTTTTCATTTGTTAGTCATTTACTTTACAAAAAATTGTTTTGCTAATTAAACCTATTGTTTTTGTGGAGTACCCGTTGCCGTCGCCGTCGTCGGAGGGAGCTTAAGCAACTACGACGACGACCACAACGACGACCTCAAAAAACAATAGGTTTAATGATCAAAACAACAGCTCTGCACGTGCATCACGCTTTTTAGTTCATTTCTTTGACGTCTATTGCACGACTAAGACGTGAACGCCTCCTAATTTGCCGTTTTATGGAGGACGTGGACATGCGACGACGAATTTTCCTTCCTCGTTTTGAACCTGAATAAAATCCTTAAGAATTCAACTCCAGGAAAAGTCGTCTGTATTTGACATATTGAGCGGGTCCAAATAGACGCGATGAAGTTTGAAAGAACGCGAACTCATACGTTTCACTGCCGTCGTCATCGTCCTTGCTTAAGGTCCTTATTTATCGGCCCTTTTTCCCATCTTTAACTATATCGCTACGTTTGTCTGGTATATTTTATCATCAAGAACATCTTTATCATGCCAAATTTGTTGTCTTAATTCTTTTCTCCATGCGTGAATAAAACATCAGCCGGAATCTTTGACTCTTATCGACTGCGGACCGTTATTGACTCGAACTTCCTGAAAAAAAAAAAAAAAAAAACATTATCAATCTGCACCCCATGCACATTTTGAAGCTCTGGCAACGACCAAGATGACACCATCACAAAAGAATATTGCTCTTATCTTTTCAAAAGCATTAAGCTCTTGAGTAGTCAAACAAACTTTCTCTGCAATCAACGTATAAAATCATGACCGCAAAATCCCGGTTCATTTGCCAAAGAATCGGCCTATTAACTGAGAAAATAAGCTGAACATGTAGATATGGAGAAAAGCCAGATCACCTCTTTTCTGCTGAGTGATTTTCAAAGAATACAGGTGCGGCATTTGCTCTAACGAATATTAATAAACTTCAATTAAGTGTTAAAAACCTTGCCAACCCTGGGCACGTATTTTTTGTTCTTGAATGCCTATTATGTTAAAATAGTACGCCTCGTTTCAGCCTCTTTGCAAGTCTCTGATTTTCATATCAGTCTCTTAATAATATTTCAAGATGTTTCATTTTTTTATACCCTGGTTTAAGAAACATGCTGCATCTGTCGCGGAGTGATATTACCTCGACTTCCCAATTAGCGTCTTTTACACTGTAAAAGATCGTCAGAAAACAGCGGTATCGCGCATAGAAACTATAGGAGGATTGCAGAGAAATGTTTAATGCTTTTCAGTGTACAAATTTTCTAACTGTTATAACATGACATGTTTGATTTAATTTTCAAACTGAATTCGAACTTCGGTACAACACTATGTAGATGACAGCAGCTGTTTAATTTTTAACTTGTGTCTACAGCAGGTGGATTTAGAAGCATTAATAAGAGTCCTCCAGGTAGGCGTTTTCATTATCTATTGGAGTTTCAATTTCCGTTCACCAGTTCTGGCTGCTAAAGTGTTGATGTGCGTTGATCGGCTCAGATAGCGGTGAGTTGACATGCAAAAATATGGACTCCTTTCTTCGCGGTCAAAGCGTTCCCATTTTGTTCTTGTCATTAGAACTTTTCTTTGCTTACGTGGAAGGTAAGTACTGCGATTTTAGTTCTTTTAAGTTAAACACTTCCACTTAAATATCTTTGGCTTATCAATTTCATCCACTGCACGTGTCTGGCTAATTTCTTTTGAGTCTGCCCCTTTTTGAACCATTTTCAGCTATAAAGTAACATATAGATATAAATAGATTTGAAATTTATATGCACCTATTTTCAACTTAAATCTGATTTTCTGGCAGATTCCTTCTTTAACTCAGCTGTTAATTTATTCTTTAAGAAATGTTACAATTTCTGCTCAGTTGGGTTTCAACACTCTTTTATCACATGAAACACTTACCTTCTGCATGAATGCTCTTTGAATTTCTGAAATAAATAATAATAAAAAAAATAATAATAATCACCCAAAGGGGTCACGTACGTCCCAAGGATATTGCTCTTTCAGGTGATGATCACTTCTGTGATGCTGAAGCCATTACTTAGTGTTTTTTAAAATTTGTTCAAGCACAAAATACTCCTATGTACTGGATAAGAAAATATCAAACAAATAGAGAGAAGTGTGACGTCATGTTACCATGGTAGCAAAATATTTGGATCACAACAATAGGGAGCTTAAGCAACAACGACGGCGACGGCAACGAGAACGGCAAAAAAAGCAATAAGTTTAGAAAGCAAAACAACAACTTTGCACCTGCATCACGCTTTTTTGTACATTTCTTAGCCGTCGTAGCAGGACTATAAAAAAACGACGTGAAACTTTCTAATTTCACGCGTCCGCTTTATAAACTAGGTGAACACAACACGATTTCGTTTTCTAACTTAAATACGGTCCTTTCGGATTTAACCCCAGAAAATTTAGCCAACATTTGACAAATTAATTGAAACTGATCGAGATCGATGGAGTCTGAAACAGTTTTAAGTGAAGTTTTCCGGTTTGTTGTCATCCAGAAATTTTGCTACCATGGCAACGTGACGTAACGACTTCTCTTCTCTATTACAGCAGGGATCACTTGTCTAATAACTTTCTTAGTCATTTTTCCCTGTATAGGTTTAAAACTTCAAAAATCCTATCACTTTCAAGTTTCAATGTCCATCCTTGCCATCCGTTGCAAGAGACGACAGGAGAAAGTTTGCCTAAAACTAAATACACATTTTATAGCAGGTTTTAAAAGGGTAGCAGATAGCGTGAAGTAAACCCTGTAATTGCTTAGCATTGAATGACTAATGATTACTGATAATCGTTATTGAGGATGCCAACTTCACTTAACTAGTGGTAAGGAGCAGGTCCACTTAGACTAAAATCATTAGCGAAAATAATTTACATGATATTGAAAGTTTAAAAAATGGTAAAAATTATGATAAAAGTTTAAAACATGAGATGTACATCAATAAAAACTAAGAATCTAAAATTACTTAAATTATAAACATATATTTAATAACATACAGGTATGTAAGCTACTTTTCAATTGAAAACCAAGCGCTTCCAAATAAGTACCTTTCAAAATCTGTCCTGCTCTGGATCAGATATAAGGCAGCTGAAAAAATTCCGCTCATCAATTTCTCGTCACATAAAAGTTGTCATCTATTCAGCAGATAAACATGGGCTCTAAGCTAAGCTCTCTCCTCTCTCCACGGCCTAGCACTTGTATTTTCATACATTTCTCCGCTGTTTGATGTCATTTCTGGTGCGAAAGTAAACCATTTTCAACATAAACTGACTCTGTCGTTTCAGTGTACAACAACACAAACGTACAGTCAATGTGTCACGATTAACTACCCCCTTTACCCCCCATTTATATCCCTATAAAATTAAGGATACCAATACAGTATTTACCATCTTTGTCCCCGTTTTTTGCAACATATATTTTTCCACAGCAAATTTGATCTATTTTTTTGTGCAGTGTTTTGTTTATGTGAGAGGACGGATGTTGACTGTTTCAGGTGAATGTCGAGAACTGTCGTTTCCAGATTCCTTCTCCTTTACAGCTAAACGTCTGCCGAACCACACAATAAGAACTCAGCAGGTCCCAGATGTAGATAGCTGCGAGCTCCTTTGTTTCTGGGAATCTAACTGCGTCAGTGTTAATTTCAAAAAGAAAACAAGGAGCTGTGAGTTGAACAATGCAACTCATCGTGGGAATCACCTGGAGGACGATGCCGACAACGTATACCATGGAGCAGAAGTAAGAGTACATCATAACATTTATGTTTAGATTTAGATTTAGCCAAACCAAAAGCGAAGCTCTCTTGGGAACTTTAAAGAAATGTCTTTCTGAAGTAAAGTTTTCTAAGCCTGCGATCAGTTGAAAACCATAATCGGGCAGCGGAAAAATTAAATAAAACACGTCACCTCAATGAATTTTTCACCTGAGCCAACGATACAGTCATGTGACACTGGTCAGCAGATACCCTATTGTGACAGCTGTCAATAGATCATAACATGGATGCGAGCAAGTAAGGCATTTGACATCCGCTAACATGAACAAGCGGAAGTACGAACGGACGATTTTGTCGGAACCAAATTTCTTGGATGCATAGGTTGCATGTTTACCATTTACAAAGAGTTTCTAGAAAATCCGGTTGGATAAAGTAAATGGAACAAAACGTTTTGGGTAGTTCCTGCGGATACCCACACTTTCTTTCCTGTATTCAGATCGGATGCAGAAATAGACAACAGCATGTCTACTCGGCAGATTTAGTCAACACAACGGCAAATGTGAACATGATAGAGCGCAGAAAGGTGAAAGCGAATTGCAGAGCTTTAATTAGCCTCTCTGCCATGGGTCATTTGGTTTTTTAGATCTGCGCGAGCCTATGTCACTGTCGTCACATTGTCTAATTTGCCATATCTGCCGACGGTCCTTTGATTGTGGAGGAAATTTTGGCATGTCTTACCCAGACAAGTTTCGCTTTGATTACTTAGATTTGCTACATCATTTAATACCTTTTCATCTCATTCACCGTTCATTTGTTTGTTGAAAGAGTGCTTGTGACGTCAATCCATGCCATAACGAGTCTACCTGCCAGTCGGGATTTACAGACAAACGGTATCGTTGCGTATGTGCGCCGGGTTTTACCGGCGAAGATTGTGGACAGGGTAAGAATAAAAGAATTGAAAACGATTTTTTGTTTCTACCATTCCTTCTAACACCTTTACCTGAAGAATGCTGCTGATTAAGAAGTGTTTTAAGAGCCAGCTGTAATTTCATTTGTTTTTGTTAGGCAAAAAAAGTAAAATAAAGCTAGGGAGTACTCTTTATGAACCCTTGCTAACAACTTTGTGAGGGCGTCAGGACGAACGAAAGCACACCCAGGGACAGTTAAGAGGGCAGAAAATTGCTTTATAGAAAGAACAAAAAGAGCGCGCATGACCTTCCTAGTTTACTTGGCAACCGAGTTAAAGTGGAACTTTAATAAATACTCCTTTTCCCCTCACCTCACACACAGATTTTAACTACACAGGCACACTTTTCTGTTACAAGAGTACAGTTGACAAAGTACTTTTTTCATGACAAAACAAATGAAACAATGATTATTTGTTCTTGGTTCAGAAATATTGTGATTCACAGACACATGACTATGCATTAGGCGTTGTTTAGAGACAATTCAGTGGGATCGCCTGGCTGTTGTTTGCTTGGTAGCTTTAAGCGAGCAACTTCTTTCAAATTTAGTCCTGTGTCGTTTATTATTATAAAGAGTTTTTCCTTATCTCAAATATTTCAATTTGCCCAGATGTCGACGAATGCAGTGCCTTTTCCTCCATCTGTGATATAAATGCCATCTGTCGGAATAGTGAAGGATCTTATCTATGTTCATGTAAGGAGGGGTTTGCTGGTGATGGCAAGGCTTGCAAAGGTAAAGCGAATAACCTATAACCTATTTAACAAAAGTGTAGTTCTACTATAAACAATTCTTAACTATACGTGTGTCTATTGAGAAATAACTAGACTGATTGAATCATACATATTAGATCAAGATGAAAAATAAGGGGAGGGAAAAATCAATGTGGGGATATTGTAGATGGGTTGAAAGGATTTGCAAAACTTTTAAAAAGAAAACAAAACTGACTATCTGCAAATACTTCAAACATGTCTGAAAGTGTTTTGTCTGACATCGAGACGCTCATTGAGAGATTATCTATAGAAGACGTGTGGGAGTGGCATGTCTGAGATTTAACGATCACCGAGATTTAACAAACACGCAGGAGAGGAAGTGTCAAATCGGACATCCCAGCACTGACTGCGTGTGTTCAAAAACGGATGTGGGGTTGGTAGAATCTCGTGTGATATGCAGACTCTCAGAGGTCATATATCAAACAGATGAAGGAGCGTTGCGTCTGATATCAGGACATGAAAAGTGAAACACGAATCACCAGTGGGAGTCTTTCATCCAATATCCGGCCCCCAGTGGAAATATACAAAACACGAGTGGGATATCAAGACACAAAGTAGTTTTTAAAACGAGTTGCGACCCATTTTCCTCGTCGATTTCGATGTTTCGGAATATTGGTTGAAACACGTCATTTATAGCAGGCGCGTTTTGACATAGTTCCTCAAATAATCAGCTCTATTCAGGTTTTAGAGAAATTCATTCTTCGAAGTTCGAAAAATGCTATGACGATCAATATTCCATTTCTTTCTTTCTTCTCCATGCGTTGTTAACGAGTTTCAGAGACGCCACCTAGAATTTATAAAACTACTGTTAATCGTGTGTTTGATTTTGCTGCATTTAAAGAATATAAGCTAGCATACATTTCGTCATATTTTTTAAATGCAATAAGATGAAACTAATCTGTTGCTATTTCCTCCAGCTTACGAAACCGTTGGATGTTATAAGGACACCGCAAATCGAACAATCTCAAGTCTAGAAGGACAGGACCCAATTTTAGATGGACCATTCACGGAACGAGAAAACGCCATTTCCAAATGCGCGTCGGCTGCCATCAAAGCGGGTTTCATTATTTTTGCAATTCAGGATGGTGGTCAGTGTTTCTCAAGTGCCACTGCACCGCAAACGTTTGTCAAATATGGAGAATCAAAATGATTGTCAGTCTGATGGGAAGGAGGAGTGATGGCCAATCACGTTTATTACATCAAAGGTACGATATAATGGTCATAGAAAAAAAATACTGCTCCGGGGAGGAGCATTGCGATATATGGGCTATATAGGTTTATTGTTCATCCAAAATATTTCGCCGTCTCTGATTGGCTCCAATCTTCCGGCCATTTTTTCATAAGCAACTGGCGCTTACCATATTTGGAAGATGCGAGCAATGTATCATCGATGCGATGGTATATTTAGGTTGTTCGATGGTATATTTGCCTGAAATCGAGGCTGCTTATTAATAAGTGACAGTAAATTAATAAACGGCGTTCTCGGCTTTCCAAAAAACCAAAGACTAAGTCTTCAACAAAGTATACGAGGATTTATGCTCACTTTGCTAGAACCAAGAAATATTTTGAATGAATAATAAAACAATTATTGAATTGGGCTTTCGTATGATGTGAAAAATTATGCTGATCTCGGTGGCTGTTATCCACCTCGGCCAAAAACATTCTTCTCGACCTGCATAATTATTCACATCAACCTCAGCCTCATTCAATAATGATGTTTAATGTACCACTCTGAGGGTTGTGGTTCCAAGAAGTTTAGTCTTGGATAGGTCATAGAATTCCGGGCGTTTTGGTCTAGATCGGGGTACCATTTTCTAGGAAAATGAACAAATGGTTGATGACTTTAGTCTGGATTTGGGAAACTGCGAATTGACACCTAAAAGATGAAATCAGAAAATTCAAATTTACTGACAACTCAGTTTAATAGCAAAAGCGTCGACTTCGGTATCGTCTGGAAATAGCGACTCAAGGATGGGAGAGGATTTTAATAGTTTTAATAGTCAGGTATAGGGTAACAAAAGTGAGCTAAACTAGATCTGACCAAAGGTCAAGAGAGGATCTCTTGATGTGCTGTAGACTAGAAGGGTTCCACGGTCCCAGCGGTATATCCCCCAAACTAAAGTAGCACGTTAGGATTTGCAAACTGCAACAATCATAGTATGGAATGAAGCAGTAGGAGAGAATTTCGCGACACAACCAGAGTCGCACTGAACAATTGAAAACGCAGGATGATAGTTGGAACTCCAAGATCTCACACATACTGCAGAACCTGATCGTCAAAAGTTGGTTAGCGCTTTCCACCTGAAAAACTGCTATTCGGTGGATGAGTATTACGAGAACCAATTGTGCGCTATCCTTTGGATAGTAATTTATCCATTGGATAGCACTTTCCACCTTTTTGACCGCAACTGGGACCAGATGTCTTTCTGTATAACGGCAAAAGTTTTGCTTACCGTATTTATTCGATTAACCGCCCTGGGCGCTTATTAAATTTTTGGACATTGAGAATGGGCGCTTATTCGAGGCTGGGCGCTTATTGAATTTTCACCGTTTTCAACAAGTATAGTATGTTTTCTTTGCAACAAAACAATAAATGGTAATAACGAAACGCGAAGATGTAAAAAAGCAAGGTTTCTGTAAACTACCCCTACTCTGAAGAAAACTCCGTCTTCGGGGAAGTCTGTTTATGTCAGTATTTATTCAATCTCATTGTAACCTAAGTGGGTGGGGTGGGGGTGGGCGCTTATTAACTTTTTCCGCCTTTATGATGGGCGGTTATTTGAGGTGTGCGCTAATTCGAGGTTGGGCGCTTATTCGAATAAATACGGTATGTTAAATGAAAAGTAGCGAATTAAATAAAACCTGAACACGCGTGGACGGGGCCTAATTACGCGGGATGACGTAGTCAGCCAACGTCATATATTCGGTTGCGCATTTCTTTCGTATTTTTTAATTATTCATTAGTACCAACGCAAATTCCATTTTTCAGGATATGATAGCGTTGGATGCTACAGAGATACCGGCGATCGCGCAATTCCACCCCTGGAGGGGAGGGATCCTATTTTGGACAGAGACTACCGAGTTCGAAAAAATGCAATTGCCAAGTGTGCGGTAGCTGCAATAAGAGCAGGTTACAGTATTTTTGGTGTTCAGAATGGCGGATGGTGTGCATCTAGTGCTTCAGCTCCCCAAACATTTGAGAAACATGGGGAATCTAACGCTTGTGGAGCTGATGGCGAAGGTGGACCTTGGGCCAATCATGTTTATACTTTAATATAGAGAACCTCTATGGGTACCAGTGTGTACGTCGCTTTCGTCGCAAAACCCTAAAATCAAAATTTGAATTCTCATTTGTTACCTCTACTCATTTCCACAGAAGTAGTGACGAGAAGTTGATAAAATATCAAATAAATTAATCTTGTGTGATCATATCCGTAATCCTCATAACCACTCTGTTTTACAAAGCATTGAATTTTACAAGGAGAAATTTCATGCTGATCACTCTTAGGGCTTAAAGGGTTATCCTTTAAGATCGTCCTCCAACCAATAGCGATCGTCGCGACTTGATTTCGTCGGAATAGAGAGCCTCAATATAAAAGGCACAGAATCGATTGTCTTCCTGCTCCCGGTAGGTTCAAAAGATTAATAGTACGTACGGTCCACCGGATAGGGAAACCAATTGTGTTGTCCACTGGACAGAGATTAAGATCAGTAGAGAATGATCTGTTAATTGACACCCGTAATAAAGAAAGCTTGTAAAAACTCTTGATGATCAAGTTAATAAAACAGTTACTACGTAGTTGATTCCAGATCAGTAAAAAAAAATATCACTCATCACAAAGTTGAGTACAAATTGTAATACTTACGATACAAACACGACCCAAAAAAGAATGATTAAAGAGTACGGAATTTCAGAGTATTCGAATATTACATTTTGAGACTTTTCAATCTCCCCCCTTATTTTATAAGCTTTTTTAGATCTACTCAATACCAGGGTGATTTCGTAATTCGTACTTTTTAAATACCCCCCCCCCACTTTTTTCTATTGGCACAACAGAGTGTGTAACCTCGAGCGACCCTTGGACCCTCTTTTAATGAGGCAACTCACGTATGCACAAGACAAGAAAAAAAAACGGATATTTTTTGTATGAGCTTTGAGAGGGGTTTTATTAGTACTTGCGATAAAATCTCTTCCTGGCTTGGTTCAGTTGACTTGCGATACAGCAGTAAATTTATAATCAATGAGTACATTAAAGCGAGAAAATTCATGTTCTCTTATATCGTAAGGAGACGGCACATGGTGTACAGTTTTGGTACACCAATATGGCCGCCGGAAATCAACAAAAACATATGCAGTTCACTTTTTCTATAAAAACTCTTTCTTTTCACTCGAAAACTAGCATACGAGAGTATATACATATCTTCTAATACTTGAGAAGGTTATACCGCTGAAAACCAAGAGGAGAGACTTATTTTTCAACGAGACAGCATTCCTATTTTGTTGTCACGCACTGTGAAAATTCGGAAGTTCAAATTGCGGTATTTTCGAAATGAAACATGCTACGGGAATGAAAACTTGTGCAAATATTTATTTTTTGTTTATCTTTAACCTAGTGTAAATAAGAATTCGTAAAACTTCGCAATTTTGACTTTACAATTTGATGACGTCACTGTGAAAACCATCTATAGCCGACATCTTAACTTCACAGCGAGAAAAACCGCCAGCACCCAGTATTTGATTGTATTTTTACAGTACTTGCGTAAACAGTCAATAGACCATTTTCGATATATTAAACTTCATACTTGGCTTTCAGGTTTGGGGGAATAAAACAAAAGGAATGTATTATTCATTTTTGAGCCTGAATTTTAATATATCGGAACTGGTCTATTGAGCATCACCAGCGATCGTTCAATGTTTCTGATAATTTTAAATTTATTGCCATGCATTAGTTACTGCTGTAGACAAAAGCCATCCCTCTTATGCACTTGTAGTGCGAGATTTGCGACAAACATTTTATGGCTTTGTTATTGGCGTACAAGTTCTCAAAGACATTAAAAAATTAGTAGTTAATAAAACTTGGGAGGTATTGCATTTAGTTAATGCTGTAGACAAAGGCCATCCCTCTCATGCACATGTAGTGCGAGATTTGCGACAAAATATTTTAAGGCTTTGTTACTGGCGTACAAGTTCTCAAAGACCTTTAAAATTAGCAGTTAATAAAACTTGGGAGGCATTGTCCTAAAAAGTCTTGGCGGGCCTCCTTAAGTCGATCATTTTATGGCTGCCTAAGCGAGAAGGCTGGTTCATTAATCGAATCCTGTGTTTTGATTGGTAACTTTGGCGGACAAGATGGACCAATCTTCCTTGATCCTGCTCGCTAATTTCCAAGAGTCCATTAGGGGAATCGTGTTCAACTAACAGCTTTCATATTTTTGGCTTTCCTTTTCATTCTCATGTGTTTTCATTTGTTAGTCATTTACTTTTTTTAAATTTACATTTTTCTTCTTTTCGTGTACTCTAATTAGTGTAGCCAGCTCACTGCTATTGTTGATTAGTATGCTGTATAAGTCACTGTTTCAGTTACTTACTGGACTCATGAAGTATTTTACTATTTGTGGAGCTGTTATTAAAGGTGACGAATTTTTAAACAGTGGAGAATTTTTCAAAAATGGAAAAAAAAACCTGCTTACTTAAGTCATATTTAAGAAACAAATCTAAGTTGTACTAAGATTATTTCAAAGCATGCAGTCGAGATTCCAGTTTACAGTCGGGAAAGTGAGCCGTGAAATTCGGCTGAAAATAGCTCACCCAAAAATAAGTTAAAAGGTGTCATGATCAGGGCGTGTGGCATTAAAGTTAGGACGGTTCTAATGAGACCAGCGAAATTGGTTATTGTGCGACCTTCAGAGTAGAGGCTGGTGTGAACGAACTAGTCACTTGAACAAACGAAGCTTGTTGCCAAAATTATTTATCAGTTTCGATATCGCAAATGCAAACACCTTTCCGGGAAAGAAATTAGTTCTCTAATAATTAACTTACTCTCCTGGATTATCCTGAAATAGCCTTTTAGAGGTGTTTCTAAGCCCTAATAGGACAATTGCATGATGACGTCATTTTACTACAACTACCAGAATCCTTCAGTGTGCTGTTTTCTTGTGCAAATTAAGGCTTTTGTTCTTTAAACTTCAGCGGAATTGACCAATTTAAACAAGAAAGTAAAGACGAAATGAATTTTGGTAGTTGAAGTCAAACATAGTCATCGTGAAAATGACCTATTGAAACTTGATTGCAAAAATTTTATGAACTGTGTTGTCAAGAACCAACGTACATAAGGGTTTTGTTTTTGTAAATACTAAAGAAAAAAACTGAATACTAGGAAACCAATAAATTTTTCTGCTTACAAGGAGAAGAGATTACAATAGAGCAAAAGGACTGACTGATGTATTCACTAGATTAAAATGAACAAGTTGTAGAAATTTAGAATTAAGCAAAAATCAAGTACCCTATTTAACAGAATTCATAAACTTGCCACTCGCCATAGGACAATCAGTTATGATAATATAATCTCCTATGAGAAGTTTTATTAAATTGATATTACCCAGAAACGACTCTAATGCCTTCAGAACCTTGGAAAATTTCTTTGGTGAAACTGAAAATTAGAACCTGAACTGGAAAAACAACTTTCTCCCGCGTGAGAAAAAATATTAGTCAGATTAGTTGACAGGTCAATAACTTTCGTTACTCAAGTCACAGACTGTTCTTTGTGTAGTTGCAACAAGTGATAATACTGTTGCCCTTCTTTTCCCATCTTTAACTATATCGCTACGTTAGTCTGGTATACCGCAAAATTCCTAAAATAAGCCCCGAGGCTTATATTTTTCAAAGGCTCTTTTTGAGGGGGTTATTTTTGGAGGAGCTTATATTCGGAGAGGATTATCTATGGAGGGAAATTTGTGTTTCAGAATCGATTGAGCTAGCCTTTTAGTTGAAAGTAAATTTACTGTTTTTGCTTTGTTTTGCTTTGTATTTGAGGGCAATTTTCTAAGTACAAGCCCCCGGGGGCTTATATTTGGAGGGGCGATTTAACGGAGGGTTTTTTGCGTTACGATTTGGGGGAGCTTACATTTGGAGCGGCTTATACATGGAGGGGCTTTATTTTCGGAATTTTACGGTATTTTATTATTATGAAAATCTTTATCATGCCAAATTTGGTGTCTTAATTATTTTCTCCATTCATATAAATTAAAAAATTAGTGAATGTTTCAGACTCTTATAGACTGCCGCCTGCGGACCCTTATTGAATCGAACTTCCTGAAAAAAACATTATCAATTTGCATCCCATGCATATTTTGAAACTCTGCCAACGACCAAGATAACACCATCAAAAAAGAATATCGCTCTTACCTTTTCAAAAGCATTTAGCTCTTGAGTAGTCAAACAAACTTTCTCTGCAACCAACGTAGAAAATCATGACCGCAAAATCCCGGTTCATTTGCCAAAGGATCGGCCTATTAACCGAGAAAATAAGCTGAACATGTAGATATGGAGAAAAGCCAGACCACCTCTTTTCTGCTGAGTAATTTTCAAAGAATACAGGTGGGGCATTTTCTGTAATGAATATTAATGAACTTCAATTAAGCGTTAAAACCTTGCCGACCGTCTTCGGTCGATTCGTAGCCCCTGGTCACGCATTTTTTCGTCTTGAATGCCTGTTATGTTAAAATAGTAGGCCTCGTTTCAGCCTCTTTGCAAATGTCTGATTTTAAAATCAGTCTATTAATAATATTTTAAGATATTTCATTTTTTAAAGCATGGTTTAACAAACTTGCTGTATTTCTATCGGAGTGATATTACCTCAACCTCCCATAGAGTCTTAAATTACACTGTAAAAGATCGTCAGAAAACCGCGGTATTGCGCCTAGAAACTATAGGAGGATTGTAGACAACTGTTTAAAGGCTTTTCAGCATACAAATTGTCTAACTGTTGTAACACGACATGTTTGATCTAATTTTCAAACTGAATTCGAACTTCGGTACAACACTATGTCGATGATAGCATGCAGCTGTTTAATTTTTAACGTGTGTCCACAGCAGGTGGATTTAGAAGCATTATTAAGCATTATTATGTAGGCGTTTTCATTATATATTGGAGTTTCAACTTCCGTTCACCAGTTCTGGCTGCTTAAGTGGTGATGTGCGCTGGTCGGTTCAGAAGGCGATGAGTTGACATGCAAGAAATATGAACTCCTTTCTTCGCGGTCAAAGCGTTACCATTTTGTTCTTGTCATTAGAACTTTACTTAGCTTACGTGGAAGGTTAGTGCTGCGATTTTAGTTCTTTTAAGTTAAATGCTTCCATTTAAATATCTTTGGATTACTTTATATCATGTCTTGGTTATATGAAAAAATTCTAGTTTTCACAGTATGGAACGAGCATGGTTTTCATTTTCATCCACTGCACGTGTCTTTGGCTAATTTCTTTTGAGTCTGCCCCTTTTTGAACCATTCTCAACTATGAAATAATATATAGATATAAACAGATTTTAAATTCATATGCACCTACTTTCAACTTAAATATTTTCCGTCAGATTCCTTCTTTAACTTAGCTGTTAATTTATTCTTTAATAAATGTTGCAATTTCTGCACAACCGGGTTTCAAAACTCTTCTATCACATGAAACGCTTACCTTCTGCATGAATGCTCTTTGAATTTCTAAAATAAGAAAAACATATATTTATTACCCAGAGGGGCAATACGTACGTCCCACAAGGATATTGCTGTTCCAGGTCATAATCACTTCTGTGATGCTGAAGTCATTACTTGGTGCTTTTTTAAATCTGTTTAAGCACAAAATACTCCTATATACTGGTTATGAAGATATCAAACAAGCAGAGAGGAGAAGTGACGGCGACGGCAACGAGAACGGCAAAAGGCAATAGGTTCAGATTGGCAAAACAACAACTTTGCACCTGCATCGCGCTTTTTTGTACATTTCTTAGCCGTCGTAGCACGACTACGACGTGAAACTTCCTAATTTCACGCGTCCACTTTATAAACTAGGTGGACACAACACAATTTCTTTTTCTTTTTCTTAACGTAAACACGGTCCTTTCGGATTTAACCCCAGAAAATTTAGCCAACATTTGAATTATTAATTCAAACTGAACGAGAACGATGAAGTCTGAAACAGTTTTACGTGACGTTTGCCGGCTTGTTGTCATCCAGAAATTTTGGCAACGTGACGTAACAACTTCTAATACTATACTGTCGCAATTTGTAATAAATCTATCCCACTTTGTAAAACCTTAGCCTGCGAACAGCAGACGCATTTCCGGTCGTCGCTTCTCTCCCTCCGATAAATAGCGTCTGCGAACCCGAGCGGCAAAACGATTTCCGTGACGTAAAACCTTTTTAGCCAATCACGATTTAGCTCTTAAAATCAAGGAACTAACTCGCGAGACTTCTCGCAAGATCGTGCACGGTGGATATGTTTACAAGTCCAAATTGAAAGGACGACGTAGCTTGTGTATAGCCGCCCTTTTTTCTCAGATCGACGCGTTTACGAAAGTTAATTTGCCAGGATCGTGGGACTGATTGATGAAATAAGCATCAAGAGGATTCACATCGAAGAAAAGATTTGAGGACATTTTTTATCTATTTGCTTACGGAGTCAATGATATCACACCTAGTTGTTTTGATCATATTCGAAACGATAAATGTTCTAATAAGAGTAGACGCATCATGCCGTTTGTTGCTTCTGTTCCTTTCTGGTTCCTGGCAGGAAAGTATGCTTCGGAGAACTCTTCGATAGTTTGTCGTGTGCCGCTTTAGACATTGTATTTTTTGAGTAGATATCCTTTATCTTTGAAAGCTAGGACGTGTGATAATTGATTTCCCATGCGTGGTTGCTTCTTGGTTCAGACAGAACTTTGATCATATCGAAAGCGTTTTATGTTTGTTCTTATATTTCTTTAAAATCATGTTCTTTTCAAGGTTTTAACTTCCATAGTTTTTTGCGAGGTGAGTCGACGCGTTGTAGCTGAAATTGCATCTTGACTATGATCAATTTACTGCTGTAACTATTTATTTCACGCTGGGTCTAGCCCAGGTTTAGTTTATAATATTTCAGGTCATTGTGTTGTGGCGATCCTAGAATTATTAACGAGCGATTGTCAGAGATTTCTGAATCAGTCAAGGATGTGTCTGTATAATTATTGATTCACCACCTTTTGTCAGCGCTGGTCATGAAATTGAAATAAATCAGTCTGAGCGCAATGTCATTAATTACTTTCCTTTCGTTGTAGCGATTATTTTGTCCAGGTTTTTTTTTATGTCACGTACTACTGTATTTTATAAAGCGAAACCAAAGGCCCACATTACATACATAGCTTAAGAAGCAGTTGCTTCATAAAGAAGTCAGCATTCAACGTCGCAGGAAATCTTGTTATGATCGCGAAAATTCACGTTCCAAAGCGTTGTTGGTAACTCTCGCCGAAATCCTAGACGCTTCAGCGCGCGAGGTCGCGAGGAGTCACTCGAGTCTTATTCTATCCTTTGATCTGATTGGCCAACATCAAAACAAAAGGTTCACGTCACGGAAATCGTTGTGCCGCTCGGTTTCGCAGACGCTATTTTTCGGAGGGAGAGAAGCGACGACCGGAAATGCGTCTGCTGTTCGCAGGCTAGTAAAACCTCAGTGTCGCAACTTGTAATGAACCGTGTCGCACTTTGTAATAAAAAGGCTGTCGCAATTTGTAATAACTGTCCATTGCACTTTGCAATAAACTAAGCTGTCGCAATTTGTAATAATTCCATCGCACTTTGTAATGAACTTAAATTGTTTTCTTTAGTCAAACATGCATGTCTTCCGACATAATTTTTCTACCTTAATTAATCATTAAATTAAATTAAATTAAAACTTTAATAAATACTCCCAAAAAAAGGTTTTTCAGTACCTATTTAGAAATATAAATGCAAGCTATATCTAACAAGCTAATAATTGTTAAATGCTAACTGTCATTCGATCATTCATTCATTACAAGTTTCAGGGCTTTCTTAAAGGCCTTTACAGTTGTAGCGTTTCTAAGGTCTTCGTCTAACGTGTTGCACAGGGATACTGCTCTATAGGCGAAGGTACGTTGGCCAGTGGCTGACCTGAATAATGGGATTTTGAACTTCTCATTATTACGGGTTCTGCGATTATGTACAGAAGATCGTTTTCTAAACTTAGCACATAGGTATTCAGGAGCTAAATTACTGGCACACTTATAAGCCATAACAGCGTCTCTGAATTTGAGCATCTTGCTAACTGGAAGCCAGTTGAGTTCGTCAAGTAATGGCGTCACGTGGTCATATTTCCGAGCGCCGCAGATAATGTTGCAGGCGAAATTCTGAATAAGTTGCAGCTTTTGGATGTTCTTAGATGAGGTATTAGACAACACGGTCGAACAGTACAGCATTTTGCTAAAGACAAGAGATGTAATAATTAAAACCAAAGTCTTTCTATCAAAACAATATTTCACGCAGTTGATCTGAACCAGTTTAGTCAAGCAAGAAGAGACTAAGTGGGAGATATGAGTGTCATAGGTCAGGTGTAAATCTATGTATACTCCTAGATCTCTTGCTGATTCGACAGCCATAAGAGTCTTTCCAATAAACGAAACAGTAAAATTAACTGAATGTTTACTTATCATTTGCTCGGTGCCGATCAACATGAACTTCGTTTTCTCAGGGTTTATTAACAAATCATTTATGCAACACCAGGTGGCAACATTTCGCAAATCATCTTCGAGCTTAATCACGTGACCAACGAGAATCCATCATGGCTCTTGCTTTTATGAAAGACATGAAACTTCCTGTGACATGCTGCCAAAAAAAAGATATGAGTCATTTGATATATTTGAATTAAAAAAATATTTAAATGACAAAAGCAACATTTAACTACAGAAAATTCATGAATAACCTGGCATTCGTCGTCCCAATCCATGTTTGCTTGCTACGTGACACTTGAAGTCTTCGGGGGTGGGGGAGGGATAATCCCATATACATGTATGGGCTAGGTAGGTAAGTACGCCCTTTCCCTAGATCCGCCACTGTACAACCCTATAAAATTAAGGATACTAATGCAGTATTTACCATCTTTGTCCCCCCTTTGCAGCATATATTTGCCCAGAGCAAATTTGATCTATTTTTTTGTGCAGTGTTTTGTTCATGTGCGTGGACGGATGTTAACTGTTTCAGGTGAATGTCGAGAACTGCGGTTTCCAGCTTCCTTCTCCTTTACCGCCAAACGTCTGCAGAACCACGCAATAAGAACTCAGCAGGTCCCAGATGTAGGTTTCTGCGAGATACTTTGTTTGTGGGAATCTAACTGCGTCAGTATTAATTTCAAAGAGAAAACAGGGAGCTGTGAGTTGAACAATGCAACTCATCGAGGGTATGGTTATCACCTGGAGGACGATGCCGACTACGTATACCATGGAGCAAATGTAAGAGTATATCATAAGATTTAGACTTAGATTTAGATTTAGCTAAGCCAAAAGCGAAGCTCTCGTGGGAATTTTGAAAAAATGTCTTTCTGAAGTAAAGTTGTTTAAGCCTGCGATCAGTTGAATACCATAACCGGGCAGCGGAAAACTTAAATAAAACACGACACCTCAATGAATTTTTCACCTGAGCCTGCGATACAGTCATGTGACACTGGTCAGCAGATACCCTATTGTGACAGCTGTCAATAGATCATAACATGGATGCGAGCAAGTAAGGCATTTCACATCCGGTAACATGAACAAGCGGAAGTACGAACGGAAGATTTTGTCGGAACCAAATTTCTTGCATGCACAGATTTACAAAAAGTTTCTAGAAAATCCGGTTGGATAAAGCAAATGGAACAAAACGTTTTGGGTAGTTCCTGCGGACGATTTCCAGGAGCGACGGAACATCTGGAAAGGTAGTCCTGTTTTTCCCGACGGAATATTCCAAACGGAAATTCGTGTTCCATTTCTTAAGAGTCACCCTTGATACCAGCTTCAAGGTCGTTTTTCAGTAAATGGAAGTGATTTGTACAAATGGCAAAAGCGGTTGTAGGACGAAATTTCCAAGTCCTGAATTATTTTGCTTACCATTTGCCTAAACTGTGGACCGATAAATCGATAAATCACTATCAAGTAGGCCACAAGATTCAACTGTAAAATGTTTACTGGTAATGCCCTCACCTAGCTTCTGACGCACGTCCGTAGGAGTGCGTTCCTTTGGGATGATCTAGATCAGGATCACTCATCCGAGATCACTCGGATCATGGTAGATCAAGTGAACCGATGACTCCTTATCCAGAGTGGATTCATCGGTTCATTTGATCTACCATGATCTGAGTGATCTCGGATCACTGATCCCGAGCCGGATCATCTCAAAGGAACGCACCCTAGGACTTTGGGCTTGCATAAACGCTTGGCATAGCCCTGCCTGGGAGGTTTGGCCTCACTCTTCCGATTTCAACTGAATTTATATATTACTTATTAACCGAGAGTGAGGTCATAACAGGCAAATCTCAGACCGCGAGGCCTTGATGTATTGACCGAACGAACGCAACGGCAATACATCAAGGCTGAGGTCTGAGTTTTTCCTATAATGACCAAACGAACGAGGTCAATTAGTAATATCAGTTATATGGCCTTTTCATCATGGACTGCCTCAGTCAGCATGCGATCAGTTAAAACCAACAACTGGACAGCAAATAACAAGTCACCTTAATGAGTTGTACACTTGAACCCGCGACACAGTCAGGTGACACTGGTAAGCGGATTTCCTTTTTTGACAGCTGTCTGTATGACCATAGGGATGTCCACTATTGTATATGCCTTGGAAACCTAGCTAGTAATTCCCAGTCATTACAAGAAAACAGCCAATCAGAGCGCGCATACTATTATAGCCATGTAAAAAATTAGCAGAGGCTTTTTTTGAAAAAGTGCCCCGCTTAATACCCACACTTTCTTTCCTGTGTGCAGATCGGATGCAGAAATAGACAAAAGCACGTCTACTCGGCAGATTTAGTCAACACAACGGCAAATGTGAACATGATAGAGCGCGGAAAGGTGAAAGCGAATTACAGAGCTTTAATTAGCCTCTCTGCCATGGGTCATTTCGTTTTTTAGATCTGCCCGAGCCTACGTCACTGTCGTCACATTAGGGCCATTTATACGAGGAAAAATAAGACGCGTCTTACATAAGACGCAAACTTTCCGTATAAACGGCACATTTCGTCTAAAATAAGACGCGGCTTAGCTAAGACGCGTCTTATTAGATAAGACATGCTCGTATAAATGGCACAGTTCGCGTCTTATTTAAGACGCGTCTTATGTAAGACGCGTCTTATTTTTCCTCGTATAAATGGCCCTATTGTCTAATTTGCCATATCTGCCGACGGTCCTTTGCTTGGGGAGGAAATTTTTGCATGTCTTACCCAGACAAGTTTCGCTTTAATTACTTAGATTTGCTACATCATTTAATACCTTTTCATCTCATTCACCGTTCATTTGTTTCTTGAAAGAGTGCTTGTGACGTCAATCCATGCCAAAACAAGTCTACCTGCCAGTCGGGATTTACAGACAAACGGTATCGTTGCGTATGTGCGCCGGGTTTTACCGGCGAAGATTGTGGACAGGGTAAGAATAAATGAATTGAAAACGATTTTGTTTTTCTACCATTCCTTCTAACACTATTAACTGAAGGATGCTGCTGATTAAGAATTATTTTAAGAGCCAGCTTTGATTTCATTTGCTTTTGTTAGGCAAAAAAAGTAAAATAAAGCTGGGGAGTACTCCGTATGAACCCTTGCTCACAACTTTGTGAGGTCGTCAGGACGAACGAAAGCGTACCCGGGGACAATTAAGGGGGTAGAACAGACTCGTACCCAGTCGCTATTTATGTGTTTTTGGGGTGAGAGAAAATTGGGGGTTAGGTTGAGGCGCGCGCGGGGTGTCATGGGAAGAGGCGAAGGAAAAATAGCGACGCAGAATATTGCTTTATGGAAAGAACAAAAAGAGCGCGCATGGCCTTCCTAGTTTACTTGACAACCGAGGTAAAGGGGAACTTAAATACTCCTTTTCCCCTCATCTCACACACAGATGTTAGCTACACACGCAATTTTTTGTTACAAGAGTATAGTTGACAAAGTACTTTTTTCATGACAAAAGAAATGAAACAAGGATTATTTGTTCTTGTTTTAGAAATATTGTGATTCACAGACTAACATGACTATGCACTAGGCGTTGTTTTGAGACAATTCAGTGGGATCCAGCTTGGCTGTTGTTTGCTTGGTAGCTTTAAGCAAGTAACTTCTTTCAAATTTAGTCCTGTGTCGTTTATTACTATACAGAGTTTTTTCCTTATCTGAAATATTTCAATTTGTCCAGATATTGACGAATGCAGTGTCTTTCCTTCCATGTGTGATATAAATGCCATCTGCCGGAAAAGTGAAGGATCTTACCTATGTTCATGTAAGGAGGGGTTTGCTGGTGATGGCAAGGCTTGCAAAGGTAAAGCGAATAACCTATAACCTATTAAAAGTATAATAACCTAAAGGTGTAGTGCTACTATAAACAATTCTTAACTATACGTGCGTCTATTTAGCAATTATTCCTCGAGCCCGAATGGCCTCTGAGTCAATAGCCCATGAGGCTGAAGGCCGAATGGGCTATTGACTCAGAGGCCATAAGGGCGAGAGGAATAATTGTTTTAGTAAAATACAACTAGTTGGTCAAAAATGTCGAGAATAAAAAAAATTAGCTAGTTAAAGCTAGACTTGAATCCCTTTTTGCCGCCAAAAAGCCCGCGCTTTTCGCTACTGGTGGGCTATAACATATAACCTAGTAGTAGCTCAACCAATCAGAACGCAGCATTGATAACAGACCACTAGTTGGATTTTACTACTGAGGAATAACTAGACTGATTGAATCATACATATTAGATCAAGAATTGAGAATATACAGAGTTTTTTCCTTATCTCAAATATTTCAATTTGCCCAGATATCGACGAATGCAGTGTCTTTCCCTCTATCTGTGATATAAATGCTATCTGTCGGAATAGTGAAGGTTCTTACCAGTGTTCATGTAAGGAGGGGTTTGCTGGTGATGGCAAGGCTTGCAAAGGTAAAGCGAATAACCTATAACCTATTAAAAGTATAATAACCTAAAGGTGTAGTTCTACTATAAACAATTCTTAACTATACGTGCGTCTATTTAACAATTATTCCTCGAGCCCGAATGGCCTCTGAGTCAATAGCCCATGAGGCTGAAGGCCGAATGGGCTATTGACTCAGAGGCCATAAGGGCGAGAGGAATAATTGTTTTAGTAAAATACAACTAGTTGGTCAAAAATGTCGAGAATAAAAAAAATTTAGCTAGTTAAAGCTAGACTTTAATTCCTTTTTGCCGCCAAAAAGCCCGCGCTTTTCGCTACTAGTGGGCTATAACATATTACCTAGTAGTCGCTCAACCAATCAGAACGCAGCATTGATAATAGACCACTAGTTGAATTTTACTACTGAGGAATAACTAGACTGATTGAATCATACATATTAGATCAAGAATTGAGAGGAAACATAAGGAGAGGGAAAAATCAATGTAGGGATATGGTAGATGGGTTGAAATGATTTGCAAAACATTTGAAAAGAAAACAAAACTAACTATCTGCAAATATTTAAAACATGTCTGAAAGTGTTTTGTCTGACATCGAGACGCTCATTGACAGATTATCTAAGGAAGACGAGTGGGAGTGTTTCGTTTGATATTCAATCACCGAGATTTAACAAACACGCACGATATCCCAGCACTGTGACTGCGTGTGTTCAAAAACGGATGGCAGAATCTCGTGTGATATCCAGACTCTCAGAGGTGATATACCAAACAGATGAAGGAGCGTTTAGTCTGATATCAGGACAAAATGAAAAGTGAAACACGAATCACCAGTGGGAGTGTTTCATCCAATATCCCGCGGCCACCAGTGGAAATATACAAACACGAGTGGGAGTGTTTCAACTGATATCAAGACACAATTGAAGTTTTTCAAAAGAGTCGCGACCCATTTTTCCCGTCGATTCTGATGTTTCTGAATATTGGTTGAAACACGTCATTTTAGCAGGCGCGTTTTTATATAGCTCCTCAAATAATCAGCTCTATTCAAGTTTTAGAGAAATTCATTCTTGGAAATTCGAAACATGCTATGACGATCAACATTACATTTCTTTGTTTCTCCTCCATGTGTTGTTAACGAGTTTCAGAGACGCCACCTAGAATTTATAATGTACTGTTAATCGTGTGTTTGATTTTGCTGCATTAAAAGAATATAAGCAGGCATACATTTCGTCATATTTTTTAAATGCAATAAGATGAAAATAATCTGTTGCTCATTTCCTCCAGCTTACGAAACCGTTGGATGTTATAAGGACACCGCAAATCGAACAATCTCAAGTCTAGAAGGACAGGACCCAATTTTAGATGGACCATTCACGGAACGAGAAAACGTCATTTCCAAATGCGCGTCGGCTGCCATCAAAGCGGGTTTCATTATTTTTGCAATTCAGGATGGTGGTCAGTGTCTCTCAAGTGCCACAGCACCGCAAACGTTTGACAAATATGGAGAATCAAATGATTGTCAGTCTGATGGGGAAGGAGGAGTGATGGCCAATCACGTTTATTACATCAAAGGTACGATATAATGGTCGTAGAGAAAAAAAAAACACTGCTCCGGGGAGGAGCATTGCCAACTATGGGCTACATAGGTTTATTGTTCATCCAAAATATTTCACCGTCTCTGATTCGCTCCAATCTTCCGGCCATTTTTTCATAAGCAACTGGCAGTTATCATATTTGGAAGATGCGAGCAATGTATCATCGATGCGATGGTATATTTAGGTTGTTCGATGGTATATTTGCCTGAAATCGAGGCTGCTTAAGTGACAGTAAATTAATAAACGGCGTTCTCGGCTTTCCAAAAAACTAAAGACTAAGTTTTCAACATAGTGTACGAGGATTTATGCTCACTTTACTAGAACTAAGAAATATTTTGAATGAATAATAAAACAATTATTGAATTGGGCTTTCGTATGATGTGAAGAATTATGCTGATCTCGGTGGCTGTTATCCACCTCGGCCAAAAACATTCTTCTCGACCTGCATAATTATTCACATGAACCATTCAGCGTCATGCAATAATGATGTTTAATGTACCACTCTGAGGGTTGTGGTTTCAAGCGGTTTAGTCTTGGATAGGGTCATAGAATTCAGGGCGTTTTGGTCTAGAACTGGGTATCATTTTCCAGGAAACTGAACAAATGGTTGATGACTTTAGTCTGGACTTGGGAAACTGCGAATTGACACCTAAAACATGAAATCCGAAAATTCAAATTTGCTAACAACTCAGTTTAATAGCAAAAGCGTCGACTTTGGTATTGTCTGGAAATAGCGACTCAAGGATGGGAAGGACTTTGGGAGTTTTAATAGTCAGGTATAGTGTAACAAAAGTCAGCTAAACTAAATCTGGTAAGAGTCAAGAGAGGATCTCTTGATCTGCTATAGACTATAAGGGTTCCACGGTCTTAGTAGTATATCCCCGATCTAAAGTAGCACCTTAGGATTTGCAGACTGCAACAATCATCTTACGGAATGAAGCAGTTGAGAGAATTTCGCGACACAACCAGAGTCGCACTGAACAATAGAAATCGCGGGATAGTCGGTGGAAAACAAGATCTCAAACATACTGCAGAAGCTTATCGTCAAACGTTGGATAGCGATTTCCACCTGGAAAATTGCTATTCGGTTGATGAATATTACGAGAACCAATTGTGCGCTATCCTTTGGATAGTAATTTATCCATTGGATAGCACTTTCCACCTTTTTGACCGCAACTGGGACCAGATGTCTTTCTGTATAACGGCAAAAGTTTTGCTTACCGTATTTATTCGATTAACCGCCCTGGGCGCTTATTAAATTTTTGGGCCTTGAGAGAGGGCGCTTATTCAAGGCTGGGCGCTTATTAAATTTTCACCATTTTCATCAAGTGTAGTTTGTTTATTTTGCAACAAAACCATAAATGGTAATAACGAAACGCGAAGATGTAACAAAGCAAGGTTACTGTGAAGTGGCCAATTAAATGAAACCTGAACACAAGTGGACGGGGCTTAATTACGCGGGATGACGTAGTCAGCTAGGGTCATAAATTCGGTTATGCATTCCTTTCGTATTCTTTGGTAATTAACTAGTACCAACGCAATTTCCATTTTTCAGGATATGATAGCGTTGGATGTTACAACGATACCAGCGATCGAGCAATTCCATCCCTGGAGGGGATGGATCCTATTTTGGACGGAGAGTTCCACGTTAGAAAAAATGCTATTGCCAAGTGTGCGGTTGCTGCAATAAGAGCAGGTTACAGTTTGTTTGGTGTTCAGGCTGGCGGCTGGTGTGCATCCAGTGCTTCAGCTCCACAGACTTTTGACAAATATGGGCAATCTAACGACTGTGGAGCTGATGGCGAAGGTGGATTTTGGGCCAATCACGTTTATTACATCAAAGGTACGATATAATGGTCGTAGAAAAAAAAAATACCGCTCCAGGGAGGAGCATTGCCAACTATGGGCTACATAGGTTTATTGTTCATCCAAAATATTTCACCGTCTCTGATTGGCTCCAATCTTCCGGCCATTTTTTCATAAGCAACTGGCAGTTATCATATTTGGAAGATGCGAGCAATGTATCATCGATGCGATGGTATATTTAGGTTGTTCGATGGTATATTTGCCTGAAATCGAGGCTGCTTAAGTGAAAGTAAATTAATAAACGGCGTTCTCGGCTTTCCAAAAAACTAAAGACTAAGTTTTAAACAAAGTGTGAGAGGATTTAGGCTCAATTTACTAGAACTAAGAAATATTTTGAATGAATAATAAAACAATTATTGAATTGGGTTTTCGTATGATGCTAAGAATTATGCTGATCTCGGTGGCTGTTATCCACCTCGGCCAAAAACATTCTTCTCGACCTGCATAATTATTCACATGAACCATTCAGCGTCATGCAATAATGATGTTTAATGTACCACTCTGAGGGTTGTGGTTTCAAGCGGTTTAGTATTGGATACGGTCAGAATTCAGGGCGTTTTGGTCTAGAACTGGGTATCATTTTCCAGGAAACTGAACAAATGGTTGATGACTTTAGTCTGGACTTGGGAAACTGCGAATTGACACCTAAAACATGAAATCCGAAAATTCAAATTTGCTAACAACTCAGTTTAATAGCAAAAGCGTCGACTTTGGTATTGTCTGGAAATAGCGACTCAAGGATGGGAAGGACTTTGGGAGTTTTAATAGTCAGGTATAGTGTAACAAAAGTCAGCTAAACTAAATCTGGTAAGAGTCAAGAGAGGATCTCTTGATCTGCTATAGACTATAAGGGTTCCACGGTCTTAGTAGTATATCCCCGATCTAAAGTAGCACCTTAGGATTTGCAGACTGCAACAATCATCTTACGGAATGAAGCAGTTGAGAGAATTTCGCGACACAACCAGAGTCCCACTGAACAATAGAAATCGCGGTTCCACGGTCCCAGCGGTATATCCCCCGATCTAAAGCAGCACGTTAGGATTTGCAGACTGCAACAATCATCGATGAAATGAAGCAGTAGGAGAAAATTTCGCGACACAACCAGAGTCGCACTGAATTGAGATCGCGGGATGGTAGTTGTGACCCCAAGATCTCAAACATACTGCAGAACCTGATCGTCAAAAGTTGGATAGCGCTTTCCACCTGAAGAATTGCTATTCGGTTGATGAGTATTACGAGAACCAATTGTGCGCTATTCTTTGGATAGTATCTTATCCATTGGATAGCACTTTCTACCTTTTTGACCGCAACTGGGACCAGATCTCTTTCCGTATAACAGCAAAAGTTTTGCTTACCGTATTCATTCGATTAACCGCCCTTGGAGCTTATTAAATTTTTGAACATTGAGAGTGGGCGCTTATTCGAGGTGAGCGCTTATTCGAGGCTGGGCGCTTATTAAATTTTCACCATTTTCAACAAGTGTAGTATGTTTATTTTGCAACAAAACAATAAATGGTAATAACTAAACGCGAGGATGTAACAAAGCAAGGTTTCTGTAAACTACCCCTACCCTGAAGAAAACTCTACGGAGAAGTCTCTTTATGTTAGTACTTATTCAATCTCATTGTAACCCAAGTGGGTGGGGTGGGGGTGGGCGCTTATTAACTTTTTTCGCCTTTAGGATGGGCGCTTGTTTGAGGTGTGCGCTAATTCGAGGTTGGGCGCTTATTCGAATAAATATGGTATGTCAAAAGAAGAGTAGCGAATTAAATAAAACCTGAACACGTGTGGACGGGGCCTAATTACGCGGGATGACGCAGTCAGCCAGCGTCATAAATTCGGTTGCGCATTCCTTTCGTATTTCTTGGTCATTAATTAGTACCAACGCAAATTCCATTTTTCAGGATATGAGAGCGTTGGATGCTACAACGATACCATCGATCGAGCAATTCCATCCCTGGAGGGGATGGATCCTATTTTGGACGGAGAGTTCCACGTTAGAAAAAATGCTATTGCCAAGTGTGCGGTTGCTGCAATAAGAGCAGGTTACAGTATGTTTGGTGTTCAGGCAGGCGGCTGGTGTGCATCCAGTGCTTCAGCTCCACAGACATTTGACAAATATGGGGAATCTAACGACTGTGAAGCTGATGGCGAAGGCGGACGTTTTGCCAATCATGTTTATACAGTAATATAGAGCACCTCTATGGGTACCTGTGTACGTCGCTTTCGTCGCGAAACCATAAGATCAAAATTTGAATTCTCATTTGTTATACCCCTATTCATTTCCTACAGAAGTAGTAGCGAGAAGTAGATAAAATATCAAATAAATTAATCTTGGAGTGTATAATCATGTCCGTGATCCTCATAGCCACTCTGTTTTACAAAGCATTGAATTTTACAAGGAGAAATTTCATGGGATATTTTTTGTATGAGCTTTGTGAGAGGTTTTATTAGTACTTACAATAAAGTCTTTTCCTGGCTTGGTTCAGTTAACTTGCGATACAGCGGTAAATTTATAATCAAGGAGTACATTAAGCGAGAAAATTCATGTTCCCTTATATCGAGGATCATCGGTCTGCTATTCAATGACCACTGCTTTGCATATAGGATCGTCTGGATTTTGATGGTACTTCTTTGACCAGTAAATGTAATGCACCCAGACATTCATCTTGGTGAAATTTGTTCGCTAAAAGTGAAATAAAAAAGTGAGGGTCACATGCACCTTAGAGAAAGGAACAAACAAACTTAACAGTATTAATTATAAATAATTATAATAATTATTATTATTTTTTTCATAAACACATAATAGGATAAATCATAAGAGCATGCGTAAAAGTCATCAAATAACGTTTCTGTTAGCATTTCCTTGTTTGAACAGAAAGTAAAATTACTTAATAGATAATGAGGAACTGAAGAATGGGCGGTCAATTGCTGTTATAATAAGTAGTAAGTAATAACAAGAGAGGATAATAATAATGATAATAATAATAATAATAATAATTAAGACGAAGAATGTCAATCGTAAGATAATGATAACAAGTAGGGAAAAAAGTTGAAAAAATATTAAACTAGGAGTAGTCGGAGCTTAGAAGAGTGCGTTCTATATGTTAGTAAGGCGTACAGGTAGCAGTTGAGGAGGAAGGGTGGATGGTTATTGCGATAGATTAAGCCCGATTTCCATATGAACGTTACGATCGCTGTGATCGCTGCGATCACTGAGAAAAAAAGTTCAGCGATCATATGGAAACCACTCTCCATCGATCGCTGTGACAACGATCGCTGAGATAGAACTTTTTATATCTCAGCGATTGTTCAGTCGCTGCGATCGCTGCGATCGCTGCAGGAGAGTGGTTCCATCACAGGGGGCCCACACAATCTGTTTTTGTAGCCGATTGTTATTTTATAGTAAAGGTACTGGATTTACCGTTTGCTTCACCTATAGCGATATATCGCTAACTATGTATATAAATCAATCATAAATAAACGTTGAATTACGTTACCTGTGGTTTATAGTCGTCCTTTTGCCTCAAAAGCGGATTTTTGAGCGATTTTGAATGAATTTGAGTTCGCCGTTGACTGTTCCATATAATAGAAGGACTTTTTTCAGGATATGATAGCGTTGGATGCTACAGAGGTACCGGCGATCGCGCAATTCCACCCCTGGAGGGGAGGGATCCTATTTTGGACGGACACTACCGAGTTCGAAAAAATGCAATTGCCAAGTGTGCGGTAGCTGCAATAAGAGCAGGTTACAGTATTTTTGGTGTTCAGAATGGCGGATGGTGTGTATCTAGTGTTTCAGCTCCCCAAACATTTGACAAACATGGGGAATCTAACGCTTGTGGAGCTGATGGCGAAGGTGGACCTTGGGCCAATCATGTTTATACTGTAATATAGAGAACCTTTGTGGGTACCAGTGTGTACGTCGCTTTCGTCGCAAAACCCTAAAATCAAAATTTGAATTCTCATTTGTTACCTCCACTCATTTCCACAGAAGTAGTGACGAGAAGTTGATAAAATATCAAATAAATTAATCTTGTGTGATCATATCCGTAATCCTCATAACCACTCTGTTTTACAAAGCATTGAATTTTACAAGGAGAAATTTCATGCTGATCACTCTTAGGGCTTAAAGGGTTATCCTTTAAGATCGTCCTCCAAACAATAGCGATCGTCGCGACTTTGATTTCGTCGGAATAGAGAGCCTCAATATAAAAGACGCAGAATCGAATGTCTTCCGGCTCCCGGTCGGTTCAAGAGTTTAATAGTACGTACGGTCCAAGGGATAATTCACTTTATATCCGGTTGATACGTATTAGGGAAACCAATTGTGTTATCCAATGGACAGAGGTTAAGATCAGTAGAGAATGATCTGTTAATTAACACCCGTAATAAAGAAAGCTTGTAAAAACTCTTGATGATCAAGTTAATAAAACAGTTACTACGTAGTTGATTCCAGATCAGTAAAAAAAAAATATCACTCATCACAAAGTTGAGTACAAATTGTAATACTTAATTAAATTCCATTTTACCGATACAAACACGACCCAAAAAAGAATGATTAGAGAGTACGGAATTTCAGAGTATTCGAATATTACATTTTGAAACTTTTTCATCTCCCCCCTTATTTTATTAGCCTCCCACGCAGGCATTTTTAGGGGAGCTCGTATTTTTAGGGGAGGGAAGAAATACGAGCTCCCCTAAAAACGCCTGCGTGGGAGGCTATTATTTTATAAGCTTTTTTAGATCTACTCAATACCAGGGTGATTTCGTAATTCGTGCTTTTTAAATACCCCCCCGCCCCCACTTTTTTCTATTGGCGCAACAGAGTGTCTAACTGCGAGCGACCCTTGGACCCTCTTTTAATCAGGCAACTCACGTATGCACAAGACAAGAAAAAAAAAACGGATATTTTTTGTATGAGCTTTGAGAGGGGCTTTATTAGTACTTACGATAAAATCTCTTTCTGGCTTGGTTCAGTTGACTTGCGCTACAGCAGTAAATTTATAATCAATGAGTACATTAAAGCGAGAAAATTCATGTTCTCTTATATCGAGGATCATCGGTCTGCTATTCAATGACCACTGCTTTGCATATAGGATCGTCTGGATTTTGAGGGTATTTCTTTGACCAGTAAATGTAATGCACCCAGACATTCATCTTAGTGAACTTTGTTCGCTAAAAGTGAAAAAAAAAAAAGTGAGGGTCAGATGCACCTTAGAGAAAGGAACAAACAAACAAACAAAAATAATAATAATTTAATAGTAATAATTATAAACAATTATGATAATTATTAATGGTTTTTTTCATAAACACATAATAGGATAAATCATAAGAAGATATCTTAAAGTCATCAAATAACGTTTCTGTTAGCATTTGCTTGTTTGAACAGAAAGTAAAATTACTTAATATATAATGAGGCACTGAAGAATGGGCGGCCAATTGCTGTTATAATGAGTAATAAGTAATAATAATAATAATAATAATAACAATAATAATAATAATAATAATAATAATAATAATAATAGTCAATAATAAGAATAATAGTCTAAGGTTTTTGTGGTACAGTTTCTAAGTAATTCCCAAAACGTTTCACACACCTTAGTAGAGCTTTGTAAGGAGACGCCACATGGTGTACAGTTTTGGTGCACCAATATGGCCGCCGGAAATCAACAAAAACATATGCAGTTCACTTTTTCTATAAAAACTCTTTCTTTTCACTCGAAAACTAGCATACGAGAGTATATACATATCTTCTAATACTTGAGATGGCTATACCGCTGAAAATCAAGAGGAGAGACTTTTTTTTCAACGAGACAGCATTCCTATTTTGTTGTCACGCACTGTGAAAATTCGGAAGTTCAAATTGCTGTTTTTTCGAAATTAAACGTGCTACGGGAATGGAAACTTGTGCAAAGATTTTTTTTTGTTTATCTTCAACCTAGTGTAAATAAGAATTCGTAAAACTTTGCTCAGTTTTGACTATACAATTTGATGACGTCACTGTGAAGACACATCATCTTCGCCACGAGAAAAAAACCGCTGGCACCCAGTATTTGACCGTATTTTTACAGTATTTATAGACCATATCCGATATATTAAAATTCATACTTGGCTCCGAGGCATGGGGCAATAAAACAAAAGAAATGTATTATTTATTTTTTAGCCTGCATTTTAATATATCGGAGCTGGTTTATTGAGCATCACCAGCTATCGTTCAATAGATATTGCAAAAGTTTAATGAACTGTGTTGTCAAGAACCAACGTACATAAGTGTTTTTTTTTTGTAAATACAACCGGCTAAATAAAAAAACTGAATACTAGGAAACGAATAAATTTCTATGCTTACAAGGAGAAGAGATTACAACAGAGCAAAAGGACTATGGTACTGATTGATGTATCCACTTGATTAAAATGAACAAGTTGTAGAATTTTAGAATTAAGCAGAAATCAAGTACCCTATTTATCAGAATTCATAAGCTTGCCACTCGCCATAGACTGGAACAACTTGGGATAATATAATCTCCTATGTGAAGTTTTATTAAACTGATATTACCCATCTTTTAGGATGACTAAGGACAAAATAAGAAAAAAAAAACAAAGACTCTGATGCCATCAGAACTTTGGAAAATTTCTTTGGTGAAACTGAAAATTAGAACCTGAACTGGAAAAACACCTATCTCCCGCGTGAGAAAAAATGTTAGTCAGCGGTAGTTGACAGGTCATTAACCTTCGTTACTCAAGTCACCCACTGTTATTTGTGTAGTTGCAACAAGTGATAATATTTATTGCCCCTTCTTTTTGCATCTTTAACTACCGTAAATTCCGAAAATAAGTCCCGTGGCCTATATTTTTCGAAGGCACTTTTTGAGAGGCTTATTTTTGGAGGGGCTTATATTCGGAGGGGCTTCTCTACGGAGGGAAATTTGCGTTTACAAATCGATTGGACTACTTTATAGTTTGAAGTAAATTTACCGTTTTTGCTTTGTTTTTCTTCGTATTTGTGGGCAATTTTCCAAGTACAAGCCCCTGGGGGGAGGATTTAACGGAGGGTTTTTTGCGTCACCGGCTTGGGGGGCTTCTATTTGGAGAGGCTTATACATGGAGGGGCTTATTTTCGGAATTTTACGGTATATCGCTACGTCAGTCTGGTATACCGTTAAATTCCGAAAATAAGCCCCTCCATGTATAAGCACCTCCAAATAGAAGGCCCCCACCATCGGGGGGCTTGTACTTGGAAATTGCCCTCAAATACAAAGTAAAACAAAGCAAAAACGGTAAATTTACTTCAAACTATAAGGCTAGTCCAATCGATTTGTAAACGCAAATTCCCTCCGCAGAGAAGCCCCTCCAAAAATAAGCCCCTGAAAAAGTGCCTTTGAAAAATATAGGTCCCGGGGCTTATTTTCGGAATTTACGGTAGTTAAAGCAAAAACGGTAAATTTACTTCCAACTATAAGGCTAGCCCAATCGATTTTGAAACGAAAATTTCCTTCCGTAGAGAAGCCCCTCCGAATATAAGCCCCTCCAAAAATAAGCCCCTCAAAAAGGGCATTTGAAAAATATAAGCCCGGGGCTTATTTTCGGAATTTTAGGGTATTTTATTATCATGAACATCTTTATCATGCCAAATTTGGTGTCTTAATTATTTTCTCCATGCACATAAATTAAAAAATTAGTGAATGTTTCAGACTCTTATCGACTGCCGCGTGTGGACCGTTTACTTATTGACTCGAACTTCGTCAAAAAAAAAAAAAAAAAAAAAATCAATCTGCACCCCATGCATATTTTGAAACTCTGCCAACGACCAAGATAACACCATCACAAAAGAATATCGCTCTTACCTTTTCAAAAGCATTTAGCTCTTGAGTAGTGAAACAAACTTTCTCTGCAATCAACGTAGAAAATCATGATTTCAAAATCCCGGTTCATTTGCCAAAGGATCGGCCTATTAACTGAGAAAATAAGCTAAACATGTAGATATGGAGAAAAGCCAGATCACCTCTTTTCTGCTGAGTAATTTTCAAAGAACACAGGTGGGGGGTTTTCTCCAACGAATATTATTAAACTTGCCGACCGTCTTCGGTCTATGCGTAGCCATTGGTGACGCATTTCGTCTTGAATGCCTGTTATGTTAAATTAGTACAGGGGCACCCAACGACAATTTTCGGAAAATTATCTGTTCGGAAGACGATTTGAGGTCTAGAATTTTCGGATCATTTTCTGAAAAATTTCTTGCTTGCCTGCCTCTCCTAGGATTTTCGAACTTCATAAAAATCGTATAATTGCCCATTTTTAACGGATTTTTACCCTAAAAAAGTCACCTAGAATTTTCGGGAGCCTTTTTTCTGGCTGAAATTTTCGAAAAGGTAAATTTTGATCTCTATAAGTTTCGGATCACTATACTTTCAGCTAGGAAATCCGAACAGATGAAAAATTTGTAGGGGATAAAAATAAGCCTTTATCTACCGTTTAAATACTAAAGTACGTTCAACAATGCTATGTTTAAGTGGTTTTGAACTATATTCTCTTTGGGTGCCCCTGTTAGTACGCCTTAATTGTTTCAGCCTCTTTGCGAATCTCTGATTTTAAAATCAGTCTATTAATATTTTAATATGTTTACTTTTTTTTTAAGAAACATGTTTCATCTCTCGTGGGGTAATATTACCTCGACTTCCCATAGCACCTTTTAAACCGTAAAAGATCGTCAGACAACCGCGGTATCGCGCCTAGAAACTATAGGAGGATTGCAGAGAAATGTTGAAAGGCTTTTCAATTTACAAATTATCTAACATGTTGTGGTAACACGACATATTTGATCTAATTTTCAAACTGAATTCGACAGCACGTAGATGACAGCATGCAGCTGTTTAATTTTTAAGTTGTGTCTACAGCAGGTGGATTTAGAAGCATTATTAAGAGTCCTCCATGCAGGCTATTTCATTATTATCACCAGTTTTGGCTGCTAAAGTGGTCAGATAGCGATGTGTTGAGATGCAAAAATATGGCCTCCTTTCTTCGTGGTCAAAGGGTTCCCATTTTCTTCTTGTCATTAGAACTTTTCTTAGCTTACGTGGAAGGTAAGTGATGCGATTTAGTTCTTTTAATTAAAAGTTAAACGTTTCCGTTTAAATATATCTTTCGCTCACTTTATATCATGTCTTGTTATACGAACAAATTCTAATTTTCACAGAATGGAACGAGTGTGGTTATCAATTTTATCCTCTGTAAGTGTCTTTAGCTAATTTCTGCCCCTTTTTGAACCATTTTCAATTATAGAATAATATATAGATATAAATACATTTTAAATTTGTATGCACATACTCTCAACTTAAATCTATTTTGGCAGATTCGTTCTTTAACTTAGCTGTTAATTTATTCTTTAAGAAATGTTGCAATTTCTGCACAACTGGGTTTCAAAACTCTTCTATCAAATGAAACGCTTACCTTCTGCATGAATGCTCTTTGAATTTCTAAAATAAAAAAAAAACAACAACATATATTTATTACCCAGAGGGGTAATACGTACGTCCCGCAAGGATATTGCTGTTTCAGGTCGTAATCACTTCTGTGATGATGAATACTTAGTGCTTTTTAAATTTGTTCAAGCTCAATATACTCCTATATACTGGTTATGAAGATATCAAACAAGTAAAGGTGGAGAAGTGACGGCGACGGAAAGAAAACGAAAAAAAAAATCAATAGGTTCATATTGGTAAAACAACAACTTTGCACCTGCATCACGCTTTTTTGTACATTTCTTAGCCGTCGTAGCACGACCACGACGTGAATCTTCCGAATTTCACGCGTCCGCTTTATAAACTAGGTGAACACGACACAATTTCTTGGCAACGTGACGTAACTACCTCTCCTCTCTATTACAGCAGGGATGACTAATAACTTTCTTGGTCATTTTTCCATGCATAGGTTTAAAACTTGAAAAATCCCATCAGTGTCAAGTTTCATGCCCATACTTGCCATCCGTTGCAAGAGACGACAAGAAAAAGTTTGCCTAAAACTAAATACACATTTTATAGCAGTTTTTAAAAGGGTAGCAGATAGCGTGAAGTAAACCCAGTAATTGCTTAGCATTGAGATGATGAATATGATGCTTGATAATCTTTATTGAGGATGCCAACTTCACTTAATTAGTGATTTACAGCAGGGGGTGCTCTTAGACTAAAATCATTAACGAAAATAACAATTTACATGATATTGAAGTTTAAAAAAAATTACACGATGAAGTTTAAAAAATGGTAAAAGTTTAAAAAAAATTACATGGTTATAAAAGTTTAAAACATGAAATAGACATCAATAAAAACTAAAAATCTAAAATTACTTAAATTCTAAACATATATTTAATAAAATACAAGTATGTAAGCTACTTTTCAATTGAATCGCTTCCAAATAAGTACCTTTCAAAATCTGTCCGGAACTGGATGTCACAAAAGAGTTGTCATCTATTCAGCAGAGCAACTAAGCTGTCTCCTCCCTCCACGGCCTACTTGTATTTTCATACATTCTCCGCGTTTGAAGTCATTTCTGGTGCCAAAGTAAACCAGTTTCAACATAAACTGACTCTCTCGTTTCAGTCTACAACAACACAACGGTACATAAATGTTTCACTATTAACTACCCCATTTACCCCCGATTTACAACAGTGCTGGATCCAGACTGGATCCATCCATCCATCGCACTTTGTAATAAACTAAGCTGTCGCAATTTGTAATAATTCTATCGCACTTTGTAATAAACTTAAATTGTTTTCTTTGGTCAAACATGCATGTCTTCCGACGTAAATTTTTCTGCCCTAATTAATCACGTGGCCAACGAGAATCGCTTTTATGAAAGACATCAAACTTTCTGTGACATGTCACCAAAAAAAGATATGAGTCATTTCATATATTTGAATTCAAAAATTTTTAATCAACAAAAGCAACATTTAACAACAGAAAATTCATGAATAACCTGGCATTCGCCGTCCCAATCCATGTTTGCTCGCCACGTGACACTTGAAGTCTTCGGGGTGGAAATTAAATGCCTTTTAATAAGGGTCATTTGTGTCTAGTGTGTCTAGGTTCTGTTCTGCCCCTTTCCCTAGATCCGCCACTGTACAACCCTATAAAATTATGGATACTAATGCAGTATTTACCATCTTTGTCCCCCTTTTGCAACATATATTTGCCCAGAGCAAATTTGATCTATTTTTTTGTGCAGTGTTTTGTTCATGTGCGTGGACGGTTGTTGACTGTTTCAGGTGAATGTCGAGGACTGCGGTTTCCAGCTTCCTTCTCCTTTACCGCCAAACGTCTGCAGAACCACGTAATAAGAACTCAGCAGGTCCCAGATGTAGGTTTCTGCGAGATACTTTGTTTGTGGGAATCTAACTGCGTCAGTATTAATTTCGAAGAGAAAACAAGGAGCTGTGAGTTGAACAATGCAACTCATCGAGGGTATGGTTATCACCTGGAGGACGATGCCGACTACGTATACCATGGAGCAGATGTAAGAGTACATCATAAGATTTAGACTTAGATTTAGATTTAGCCAAGCTAAAAGCGAAGCTCTCGTGGGAACTTTGAAGAAATGTCTTTCTGAAGTAAAGTTTTCTAAGCCTGCGATCAGTTGAATACCATAACTGGGCAGCAGAAAAATTGAATAAAACACGTCACCTCAATGAATTTTTCACCGACGCCCGCGAGACAGTCATGTGACACTGGTCAGCAGATACCCTATTGTGACAGCTGTCATTAGATCATATAGGGATGTGCACTATTGTATATGCCTTGGAAACCTAGCTAGTAATGCACAGTCATTACAAGAAAATAGCCAATCAGAGAGCGTATACTATTGTAGACGTATTAAATTCTGCAAGCAGAATACTGCAATGCTGATCGTACTACGTGAAAATTAACTCTGCAAGACATCAACACGACACCGAAAGAACTCAAAACAGAGCGGGATGTAGCCATAGACAGCTGTTTCGGCCTCTTTGGGGCTCGTCAGTATGGCGTAACAACCAGAGATCAGGCTGTGATGAAAAAATATCCGCGCACTCTGATTTTAGTCCTGACCCAGAACTCCTAACACCCACAGAATCACTCTATACCACGTGTCTTCTGGGGGGTAAGAGTCCAAGTGTCAAGTTGATGTCTCGCAGAGAAAATAAAAAATTGGCCACAACCAACCTAGAAAACACGGGACAAAACCATGCAAGAAATACAGCATAGGTCCATACTATTGTAGCCTTGTAAAAAATTAAAACAGACTTGCCCACTTAATACCCACACTCTCTTTCCTGTATGCAGATCGGATGCAGAAATAGACAAAAGCATGTCTACTCGGCAGATTTAGTCAACACAACGGCAAATGTGAACATGATAGAGCGCGGAAAGGTCAAAGGGAATTGTAGAGCTTAATTAGCCTCTCTGCCATGGGTCATTTCGGTTTTTAGATCAGCGCGAGCCTATGTCACTGTCGTCACATTGTCTAATTTGCCATATCTGCCGACTGTCATTTGTTTGTGGAGGAAATGTTCGCATGTCTTTCCCAGACAAGTTTCGCTTTGATTACTTAGATTTGCTACATCATTTAATATCTTTTCATCTCATTCACCGTTCATTTGTTTCTTGAAAGAGTGCTTGTGACGTCAATCCATGCCATAACGCGTCTACCTGCCAGTCGGGATTTACAGACCAACGGTATCGTTGTGTATGTGCGCCAGGTTTTACCGGCGAAGATTGTGGACAGGGTAAGAATAAATGAATAGAAAACGATTTTGTTTTTCTACCATTCCTTCTCACACCATTACCTGAAGGATGCTGCTGATTAAGAATTATTTTAAGAGCCAGCTTTGATTTCATTTGTTTTTGTTAGGCAGAAGAAGTAAAATAAAGCGAGGGAGTACTCTGTATGAACCTTTGCTCACAACTTTGTGAGGTCGTCAGGACGAACGAAAGCGTACCCGGGGACAATTAAGGGGGCGGAACAGACTAGTAGCCAGTTGCAATTTATGTGTTTTGGGGGTGAGAGAAGATTGGGGGTTAGGTTGAGGCGCGCGCGGGGTGTTATGGGAAGGGACGAAGGAAAAATAGCGTCCCTTCCCATGAGACCCCGCGCGCGCCTCAATCTAACCCCCAAAACACATAAATAGCGACTGGGTACGAGTCTGGGGGCAGAATATTGCTTTGTGGAAAGAACAAAAAGAGCGCGCATGGCCTTCCTAGTTTACTTGGCAACCGAGGTAAATGGGAACTTAAATACTCCTTTTCCCCTCCCTCTCACACAGATTGTAGCTACACACGCAATTTTTTGTTACAAGAGTACAACTGACAAAGTACTTTTTCATGACTAAACAAATGAAACAATGATTATTTGTTCTTGGTTCAGAAATATTCTGATTCACAGACTGACATGACTATGAATTAGGCGTTGTTTCGAAACAATTTAGTGGGATCGCTGGGGTGTTGTTTGCTTGCTAGCTTTAAGCGAGCAACTTCTTTCAGATTTAGTCCTGTATCGTTTATTATTATACAGAGTTTTTTCCTTATCTCAAATATTTCAATTTGCCCAGATATTGACGAATGCAGTGTCTTTTCTTCCATCTGTGATATAAATGCCGTCTGTCGGAATAGTGAAGGATCTTACCTATGTTCGTGTAAGGAGGGGTTTGCTGGTGATGGCAAGCTTTGCAAAGGTAAAGCGAATAACCTATAACCTACTAAAAGTATAATAACCTATTTAACAAAAGTGTAGTTCTACTATAAACAATTCTTAACTATACGTGCGTCTATTGAGGAATAACTAGACCGATTTAATCATACATATTAGACCAAGAATTGAAAGGAAAAGGGAGAATCAATGTAGGGATATGGTAGATGGATTGAAAGGATTTGCAAAACATTTAAAACGAAAACAAAACTAACTACCTGCAAATATTTCAAACATGTCTGAAAGTGTTTTGCCTGACATCAAGACGCTCATTGACAGATTATCTATAGAAGACGAGTGGCAGTGTTTCGTCTGATATTCAATCACCGAGATTTAACAAACACGCAGGAGAGGAAGTGTTAAATCTGACATCCCAGTACTGACCGCGTGTGTTCAAAAACGGATGGCAGAATCTCGTGTGATACAGTAAACACCCGCATATAAGAACAAATGGATTAAGAACACCAGGCTGAAATTTGGCCAATAAAGCCCCATTTTTATAAGAACAAGATCAGCCTGAAAATTGTAACATGTTCTTGTAAAATGGAAAGTGTCATAATTACAAAACATGTAAGTTTATTTTTGCTGTCAGATAACTTCATTTGTTAATATAATCAAATTACAGAATAATTATTTATTTTATTTTCCTAAAATATGCTAAATATACCTCTAGCAACATGTTTTGGATAGTATTTCTAAATAAAAATTTAAGAACATTTTGAGGCTGATTTGTCATTAAGCACCCGATAAATAAGAACTCAATCAGCCTGACCTCCGAAATCGTGTGTTCTTATATGCGGGTGTTTACTGTATCCAGACTCTCAGAGGTGATATATCAAACAGATGAAGGAGCGTTTCGTCTGATATCAGGACATGAAAAGTGAAATACGAATCACCAGTGGGAGTGTTTCATCCAATATCCGGCCACCAGTGGAAATATACAAAACACGAGTGGGATATCAAGACACAAAGAAGTTTTTAAAAAGAGTTGCGACCCATTTTCCTCATCGATTTCGATGTTTCGGAATATTGGTTGAAACACGTCATTTATGGCAGGCGCGTTTTGATATAGTTCCTCAAATAATTAGCTCTATTCAAGTTTTAGAGAAATTCATTCTTCGAAGTTCGAAAAATGCTATGACGATCAATATTCCATTTCTTTGTTTCTCCTCCATGTGTTGTTAACGAGTTTCAGAGACGCCACCTAGAATTTATAAAATTACTGTTAATCGTGTGTTTGATTTTGCTGCATTTAAAGAATATAAGCGGGCATACATTTCGTCATATTTTTTAAATGCAATAAGATGAAAATAATCCGTTGCTCATTTCCTCCAGCTTACAAAACCGTTGGATGTTATAAGGACACCGCAAATCGAACGATCTCAAGTCTAGAAGGACAGGACCCAATTTTAGATGGACCATTCACGGAACGAGAAAACGCCATTTCCAAATGCGCGTCGGCTGCCATCAAAGCGGGTTTCATTATTTTTGCAATTCAAGATGGTGGTCAGTGTCTCTCAAGTGCCACAGCACCGCAAACGTTTGACAAATATGGAGAATCAAATGATTGTCAGTCTGATGGGGAAGGAGGAGTGATGGCCAATCACGTTTATTACATCAAAGGTACGATATAATGGTCGTAGAAAAAAAAAATACCGCTCCGGGGAGGAGCATTGCCAACTATGGGCTACATAGGTTTATTGTTCATCCAAAATATTTCACCGTCTCTGATTGGCTCCAATCTTCCGGCCATTTTTTCACAAGCAACTGGCAGTTATCATATTTGGAAGATCCGAGCAATGTATCATCGATGCGATGGTATATTTAGGTTGTTCGATGGTATATTTGCCTGAAATCGAGGCTGCTTAAGTGACAGTAAATTAATAAACGGCGTTCTCGGTTTTCCAAAAAACTGAAGATTAAGTTTTCAACAAAGTGTACGAGGATTTATGCTCACTTTACTAGAACTAAGAAATATTTTGAATGAATAATAAAACAATTATTGAATTGGGCTTTCGTATGATGTGAAGAATTATGCTGATCTCGGAGGCTGTTATCCACCTCGGCCAAAAACATTCTTCTCGACCTGCATAATTATTCACATGAACCTCAGCGTCATGCAATAATGATGTTTAATGTACCACTCTGAGGGTTGTGGTTTCAAGCAGTTTAGTCTTGGATAGGGTCATAGAATTCAGGGCGTTTTGGTCTAGAACTGGGTATCATTTTCCAGGAAACTGAACAAATGGTTGATGATTTTAGTCTGGACTTTGGAAACTGCGAATTGACACCTAAAACATGAAATCCGAAAATTCAAATTTGCTGACAACTCAGTTTAATAGCAAAAGCGTCGACTTTGGTATTGTCTGGAAATAGCGACTCAAGGATGAGAAGGATTTTGGGAGTTTTAATAGTCAGGTATAGTGTAACAAAAGTCAGCTAAACTAAACCTGGTTAGAGTCAAGAGAGGATCTCTTGATCTGCTATAGACTATAAGGGTTCCACGGTCTTAGTAGTATATCCCCGATCTAAAGTAGCACCTTAGGATTTGCAGACTGCAACAATTATCTTACGGAATGAAGCAGTTGAGAGAATTTCGCGACACAACCAGAGTCGCACTGAACAATAGAAATCGCGGGATAGTCGGTGGGAAACAAGATCTCAAACATACTGCAGAAGCTGATCGTCAAACGTTGGATAGCGATTTCCACCAGGAAAATTGCTATTCGGTTGATGAGTATTACGAGAACCAATTGTGCGCTATCCTTTGGATAGTAATTTATCCATTGGATAGCACTTTCCACCTTTTTGACCGCAACTGGGACCAGATGTCTTTCTGTATAACGGCAAAAGTTTTGCTTACCGTATTTATTCGATTAACCGCCCTGGGCGCTTATTAAATTTTTGGGCCTTGAGAGTGAGCGCTTATTCGAGGCTGGGCGCTTATTAAATTTTCACCATTTTCAACAAGAGTAGTTTATTTATTTTGCAACAAAACCATAAATGGTAATAACGAAACGCGAAGATGTAACAAAGCAAGGTTTCTGTGAAGTGGCGAATTAAATAAAACCTGAACACGAGTGGACGGGGCTTAATTACACGGGATGACGTAGTCAGCCAGCGTCATAAATTCGGTTGTGCATTCCTTTCGTATTCTTTGGTTATTAACTAGTACCAACGCAATTTCCATTTTTCAGGATATGATAGCGTTGGATGTTACAACGATACCAGCGATCGAGCAATTCCATCCCTGGAGGGGATGGATCCTATTTTGGACGGACAGTTCCACGTTAGAAAAAATGCTATTGCCAAGTGTGCGGTTGCTGCAATAAGAGCAGGTTACAGTATGTTTGGTGTTCAGGCTGGCGGCTGGTGTGCATCCAGTGCTTCAGCTCCACAGACTTTTCGCAAATATGGGGAATCTAACGACTGTGGAGCTGATGGCGAAGGTGGATTTTGGGCCAATCACGTTTATTACATCAAAGGTACGATATAATGGTCGTAGAAAAAAAAAATACCGCTCCGGGGAGGAGCATTGCCAACTATGGGCTACATAGGTTTATTGTTCATCCAAAATATTTCACCGTCTCTGATTGGCTCCAATCTTCCGGCCATTTTTTCATAAGCAACTGGCAGTTATCATATTTGGAAGATGCGAGCAATGTATCATCGATGCGATGGTATATTTAGGTTGTTCGGTGGTATATTTGCCTGAAATCGAGGCTGCTTAAGTGACAGTAAATTAATAAACGGCGTTCTCGGCTTTCCAAAAAACTAAAGACTAAGTTTTCAACAAAGTGTACGAGGATTTATGCTCACTTTACTAGAACTAAGAAATATTTTGAATGAATAATAAAACAATTATTGAATTGGGCTTTCGTATGATGTGAAGAATTATGCTGATTTCGGAGGCTGTTATCCACCTCGGCCAAAAACATTCTTCTCGACCTGCATAATTATTCACATGAACCTCAGCGTCATGCAATAATGATGTTTAATGTACCACTCTGAGGGTTGTGGTTTCAAGCAGTTTAGTCTTGGATAGGGTCATAGAATTCAGGGCGTTTTGGTCTAGAACTGGGTATCATTTTCCAGGAAACTGAACAAATGGTTGATGATTTTAGTCTGGATTTGGGAAACTGCGAATTGACACCTAAAACATGAAATCTGAAAATTCAAATTTGCTGACAACTCAGTTTAATAGCAAAAGCGTCGACTTTGGTATTGTCTGGAAATAGCGACTCAAGGATGGGAAGGATTTTGGGAGTTTTAATAGTCAGGTATAGTGTAACAAAAGTCAGCTAAACTAAATCTGGTAAGAGTCAAGAGAGGATCTCTTGATCTGCTATAGACTATAAGGGTTCCACGGTCTTAGTAGTATATCCTCGATCTAAAGTAGCACCTTAGGATTTGCAGACTGCAACAATCATCTTACGGAATGAAGCAGTTGAGAGAATTTCGCGACACAACCAGAGTCGCACTGAACAATAGAAATCGCGGGATAGTCGGTGGGAAACAAGATCTCAAACATACTGCAGAAGCTGATCGTCAAACGTTGGATAGCGATTTCCACCAGGAAAATTGCTATTCGGTTGATGAGTATTACGAGAACCAATTGTGCGCTATCCTTTGGATAGTAATTTATCCATTGGATAGCACTTTCCACCTTTTTGACCGCAACTGGGACCAGATCTCTTTCTGTATAACGGCAAAAGTTTTGCTTACCGTATTTATTCGATTAACCGCCCTGGGCGCTTATTAAATTTTTGGACATTGAGAATGGGCGCTTATTCGAGGCTGGGCGCTTATTCGAGGCTGGGCCCTTATTGCATTTTAACCATTTTCAACAATTATAGTATGTTTTTTTGCAACAAAACAATAAATGGTAATAACGAAACGCGAAGATGTAACAAAGCAAGGTTTCTGTAAACTACCCCTACTCTGAAGAAAGGTCCGTCTTCGGGGAAGTCTCTTTATGTTAGTACTTATTCAATCTCAGTGTTACCTAAGTGGGTGGGGTTGGGGTGGGCGCTTATTAACTTTTTCCGCCTTTAGGATGGGTGCTTATTTGAGGTGTGCGCTAATTCGAGGTTGGGCGCTTATTCGAATAAATACGGTGTGTCAAAAGAAAAGTGGCGAAATAAATAAAACGTGGACACATGTGGACGGGGCCTAACTACGCGGGATGACATAGTCAGCCAGCGTCATAAATTCGGTTGCGCATTCCTTGCGTATTTTTTGGTTTTTAATTAGTACCAACGCATATTCCATTTTTCAGGATATAATAGCGTTGGATGCTACAAAGATACAGGCGATCGAGCAATTCCATCCCTGGAGGGGATGGATCCTATTTTGGACAGACAGTACAAAGTTCGAAAAAATGCTATTGCCAAGTGTGCGGTAGCTGCAATAAGAGCAGGTTACAGTATGTTTGGTGTTCAGGATGGCGGATGGTGTGCATCCAGTGCTTCAGCTCCACAGACATTTGACAAATATGGGGAATCTAACGACTGTGGAGCTGATGGCGAAGGTGGACCTTTTGCCAATCATGTTTATACTGTAATATAGAGCACCTCTATTGGTACCTGTGTGCGTCGCTTTCGTCGCGAACCCCTAAGATCAAAATTTAAATTCTCATTTGTTACCCCTATTCATTTCCTACAGAAGTAGTGGCGAGAAGTAGATCAAATATCAAATAAATTTATCTTGGAGAGTGTGATCATGTCCGTAATCCTCATAATTAACCACTCTGTTTTACAAAGCATTGAGTTTTACCAGGAGAAATGTCATGCTGATCACTCTTAGGGCTTAAAGGGTTATCCTTTAAGATCATCCTCCAACCAATACCGATCGTCGCGACTTGATTTCGTCGGTATAGAGAGCCTCAATATAAAAGACGCAGAATCGAATGTCTTCCGGCTCCCGGTCGGTTCAAAAGTTTAATAGTACGTACGGTCCACCGGATAATTCACTTTATATCCGGTTGATACGTATTAGGGAAACCAATTGTGTTATCCACTGGACAGAGGTTAAGATCAGTAGATAATGATCTGTTAATTAATACCCGTAATCAAGAGAGCTTGTAAAAACTCCTGGTGATCAAGTTAATAAAACAGTTACTACGTAGTTGATTCCAAATCAGTAAAAAAAAATATATCACCCATCACAAAGTTGAGTACAAATTGTAATACTTAATTAAATTCCATTTTACCGATACAAACACGACCCAAAAAAGAATGATTAAAGAGTAAGGAATTTCAAATTCAGAGTATTCGAATATTATATTTTGACACTTTTCCTCTCCCCCCTTATTTTATAAGCTTTTTTAGATCTAGTCAATACCGGGGTGATTTCGTAATTCGTGCTTTTGAAATACCCCCTTTTTTATTGGCACAACAGAGTGTGTAACCGCGAGCGACCTCTGGACCCTCTTATAATCAGGCTACTCACATATGCAAAAGACAAGAAAAAAAAAAGAGATATTTTTGTATGAGCTTTGTAATTCGTACTTTTTAAATACCCCCCCTTTTTTTCTATTGGCACAACAGAGTGTGTAACCGCGAGCGACCTCTGGACCCTCTTTAAATCAGGCTACTCAAATATGCATAAGACAAGAAAAAAAAAACGGATATTTTTTGTATGAGCTTGCAGAGAGGTTTTATTAGTACTTACAATTAAATCTCTTCCTGGCTTCGTTCAGTTAACTTGCGATACAGCGGTAAATTTATAACCAAGGAGTACAGTTAAGCGAGAAAATTCATGTTCTTTTATATCGAGGATCATCGGTATGCTATTCAATGACCACTGCTTTGCATATAGGATCGTCTGGATTTTGAGGGTATTTCTTTGACCAGTAAATGTAATGCACCCAGACATTCATCTTAGTGAACTTTGTTCGCTAAAAGTGAAATAAAAAAGTGAGGGTCAGATGCACCTTAGAGAAAGGAACAAACAAACGAACAATAATAATAATTTAATAGTATTAATTATAAATAACTATGATAATTATTAATTGTTATTTTCATTAACGCATAATGGGATAAATCATAAGAGCATGCGTAAAAGTCATCAAATAACGTTTCTGTTAGCATTTCCTTGTTTGAACAGCAAGTAAAATTACTTAATATATAATGAGGCACTCAAGAATGGGCGGTCAATTGCTGTTATAATAAGTAATAAGTAATAACAAGAGAGGATAAAGGGGACAGAGAAGGCATCCCCCATACACACCCTATTCCACAGGTAATTCGTCTCGAGTTATTTTTAGAATCGGGATAAAGTTACCTCGCGCGCTGCGTGGATGTTTCGTGCAGGTTTCGCATGACTAAACGCCGTGCAAAACATGTCGGGCGAAAGGCAATGAAAGCGTAAAGAGATCGACAGCATTTCTGAATATTGAAGCGAAATGAGTCGGCGCTCACCTGGGAAAAGGGAATCTCTGGACTCTCTGACAACCCGTGAAATCAGTTTAACTCGAAGTTGTCGTAATCTCAGTGCTTTAATAAGATGAGAAATTTCGCCGGTCTATTGAAACCGCAAGCCAGTAGGACGCCAAGTGTTATTTTGGTTGAATAATAAAAGACTAATAAAAGAAGAAATATCAAACCAGAAATTGCTCTCTTCAAACTGTAAATTATAAATGACCCTGAGAGAATATTCACTTGTTAATTAAGGATTTCCCTGCTGTACTGTTAGCTCTATACAAGAGAAGAAGGGCGATTATTTTTCAATTTCCGTTTCGCTGACACAGCTTTAGCAGAAATCTCTCTTTAGTCGTTTTCGTTGACAAAGTGAATAGCAATATCGCTCTCCGCGTCTTCCGCCATTTTTTTCTGCGTCATTTCTTCAAAGACACGTGGCTCTGAGCGTGGGTCATCCACGCGGAACACATTCGCGTTATGTGATTGGCTGTTGTCTAATCCCCCTTGGGATCTATAGTCTTAAAAATAACTCGAGACGAATTACCTATGGAATAGGGTGTGTATGGGGGATGCCTTCTCTGTCCCTTTTATCCTCTCTTGGAAATAATAATAATAATAATAATAATAATAATAATAAGAAATTAAGACGAAGAATGTCAATGATAAGATAATGATAACAAGTAGGGAAAAAAGTTGAAAAAATATTAAACTAGGAGTAGTCGGAGCTTAGAAGAGTGCGTTCGATATGTTAGTAAGGCGTACAGGTAGCAGTTGAGGAGGAAGGGTGGATGGTTATTGCGATAGATTAAGCCCGATTTCCATATGATCGCTACGATCGTTGTGATTGCTGCGATCACTGAGAAAAAAAGTTCAGCGATCACATGGAAACCACTCTCCATCGATCGCTGTGACAACGATCGCTGAGATAGAACTTTTTATATCTCAGCGATTGTTTTCGCTGCGATCGCTGCAGGAGAGTGGTTTCATATGAGCACTATGATCGCTGCGATCGCTGAAGGTTTTTTTCTTTTCTCAGCGATCACAGCGATCACAGCGATGGTAAGTAGCGATCATATGGAAACCAGGCTTTAATTTGATCATGGCATGTTTTAAACGTAAGGATTGCTTACAGCGAAACCTCTATTTATTTAAGGCTAGTGATATCGTATGGTCCGTCTCAATAATTGCAGTAATTTGGTCGAATGTGTTGATTTCAGTGACTTGAGTGGAGCTACTGTGGGCTGTTTATAAGTTTTTCCGAATAAATAACATAGACCTAATTGTAGGATACCTTACAAGCTGTGATATATATACTAATAGGCTACATTTATTGACAAGATTAATATTTAAAACTAACAAAATTTGAGAAACGTTCAGTTGTGGCCATGGGCCTGCTAGAACTCAAGTGAGTGAAATTCGGCTGAAAATAGCTCAACGTGTGGTATTAAAGTTAGGACGGTTTTAAAAAATAAAGCACTTAAAAGGTGTCATGATCAGAGCGTGTGGCATTAAAGTTAGGACGCATATTTTTAATGAGACCAGCGAAATTGGTTATTATGTGACCTTCAGAGTACAAAGAGGCTGGTGTGAAAATCCTAGGAGAGGTAGGCAAGCAAGAAATTTTGAAAACTAGATCTTGTCACTTGAACAAACGAAGCTTGTTGCCAAAATTATTTATCAGTTTTGATATCGCAAATGCAAACACCTTTCCAGCAAAGAAATAAGTTCTCGAATAATAAACTTACTCTCCTTCATTATCCTGAAATAGCCTTTTAGAGGTGTTTCTAAGCCCTAATTGAAACTTGACTGCTCTGAAAAGTTAAATGAAGTGTGTTGTCAAGAACCAACGTATATATTAAGTGTTCAATTTTTTTCAAGTATATACTAAAAAAAAAAAAAAAACTGAATGCTAGGAAATGCAGATATTCTTATGCTTACAAGGAGAAGAGATTACAATAGAGCAAATTAAAGGACTGACGGATGTATTCACTAGATTGAAATAAACAAGTTGTAGAATTTTAGAATTAAGCAAAAATCAACTACCCTATTTAACAGTTCATAAACTTGCCACCCGCCATAGAACAATCGGTTATGATAATATAATCTCCTATGGGAAGTTTTATGAAATTGTTATTACCCATCTTATAGGAAAACTGAGGACAAAAATTAATAATAAAAAACAAACGACTCTGATGCCTTCACAGCTTTGGAAAATGTCTTTGGTGCAAGCTGAAAATTAGAACCTGAACCGGAAAAACACCTATGTCGCGCGTGAGGAAAAAGTCAGGTTTAGATTATACACATTGCAGTTGACAGGTCAATCATTGACGTTCGTTAGTCAAGTCACTCACTGTTATTTGTGTAGTTGCAACAAGTGATAATATTTTTTGGCCCTTGTTCCCCGCCATCTTTACCTATATCGCTACGTCAGTCTGGTATATTTTATTATCATGAAAATCTTTATCATGCCAAATTTGTTGTCTTAATTCTTTTCTCCATGCATGAATAAAACATGAGTCAATGTTTGACTTTTATCAACTGCGGACCGTTATTGACTCGAACTTCCTGTAAAGAACATTATCAATCTGCACCCCATGAATATTTTGAAACTCTGCCAACGGCCAAGATAACACCACCACAAAAGAATATTGCTTTTACCTTTTCAAAAGCATTTAGCTCCTGAGTAGTCAAACAACCTTTCTCTGCAAGTAGAAAATCATGACCGCAAAATCCCGATTCATTTTTTCAAAGCATCGGCCTATTAACTGAGAAATTAAGCTGAACATGTAGATATGGCGAAAAGCCAGATCATCTCTTTTCTGCTGAGTAATTTTCAAAGAATACAGGTGGGGCGTTTTCTCTAACGAATATTAATAAACTTCAATTAAGTGTTAAAACCTTGCCGACCGTCTTCTGTCGATTCGTAGCTCTTGGTCACGCATTTTTTCGTCTTGAATGCCTGTTATGTTAAAATAGTACGCCTTGTTTCAGCCTCTTTGCAAATCTCTTTAAAATCAGTCTATTAATAATATTTTAAGATGTTTCATTTTTTAAAACTCTGGTTTAACAAACATGCTGCATTTCTCGCGGAGTGATATTACCTGGACCTCCCATAGCGTCTTAAATTACACCGTAAAAGATCGTCAGAAAACCGCGGTATCGCGCCTAGAAACTATAGGAGGATTGCAGAGAACGGTTGAAAGGCTTTTCAGTATACAAATTGTCTAACTGTTGCAACACGACATGTTTGATTTAATCTTCAAACTGAATTCGAGCTTCGGGACAACACTATGTAGATTACAGTATGCAGCTGTTTAATTTTTAACTTGTGTCTACAGCAGGTGGATTTAGAAGCATTATTAAGAATCCTCCATGTAGGCGTTTTTATTATCTATTGGAGTTTCAACTTCCGTTCACAAGTTCTGGCTGCTAAAGTGTTGATGTGCGCTGACGGGTTCAGATAGCGATGACTTGAGATACAAAAAATATGGACTCCTTTCTTCGTGGTCAAAACGTTACCATTTTGTTCTTGTCAATAAAACTTTACTTAGCTTACGTGGAAGGTAAGTGCTGCGATTTTAGTTCTTTTAAGTTAAACGCTTCCATTTAAATATCTTTGGATTACTTTATATCATGTCTTGGTTAAATAAACAAATTCTAGTTTTCATAATAGGGAAGGAGCATGGTTTTCATTTTCATCCACTGCTCGTGTCTTTGGCTAATTTCTTTTGAGTCTGCCCCTTTTTGAACCATTTTCAACTACACAATAATATATAGATATAAATAGATTTTAAATTTATACGCACCTATTTTCAGCTTAAATATTTTCTGGTAGATTCCTTCTTTAACTTAGCTGTTAATTTATTCTTTAAGAAATGTTGCAATTTCTGCACAATTGGGTTTCCACTCTCTTTTTTCACATGAAACGCTTACCTTCTGCATGAATGCTTTTTGAATTTCTGAAATAAAAATGAAAATAATAATGATAATAATTACCCAGAGGGGTAATACGTACGTCACAAGCATATTGATATTTCAGGTCATGATCGCTTCTGTGATGCTGAAGTCATTACTAAGTGCTTTTTAAAATTTGTTTAATGCACAAAATACTCCTATATTTAGTGGTTATGAAGATATCAAACAAGTAGAGAGGAGAAGTGTGACGTTATGTTACCATGGTAGCAAAATATTTGAATCACAACAATAGGGACCTTAAGTAATGTCAACGCCGACGGCAACGAGAACGGCAAAAAAAGCAATAAGTTTAGATAACAAAACAACAACTTTGCACCTGCATCACGCTTTTTTGTAAATTTCTTAGCCGTCGTAGCATGACTATAACAAAACGACGTGAAACTTTCTAATTTCACGCGTCCGCTTTATAAACTAGGTGAACACAACACGATTTCGTTTTCTAACTTAAATACGGTCCTTTCGGATTTAACCCCAGAAAATTTAGTCGACATTTGACAAATTAATTGAAACTGAACGAGATCGATGAAGTCTGAAGCAGTTTTATGTGACGTTTTCCGGTTTATTGTCATCCAGAAATTTTGCTACCATGGCAACGTGACGTAACGACTTCTCTTCTCTATTACAGCAGGGATCACTTGTCTAATAACTTTCTTAGTCATTTTTCCATGCATAGGTTTAAAACTTCAAAACTCCCATCACTTTCAAGTTTCAATGTCCATTCTTGCCATCCGTTGCAAGAGACGACAGGAAAAAGTTTGCCTAAAACTAAATACACGTTTCATAGCAGATTTTAAAAGGGTAGCAGATAGCGTGAAGTAAACCCTGTATTTGATTAGTATTGAATGATGAATGATGACTGATAATCTATATTGAGGATGCCAACTTCACTTAACTAGTGATTTATAGGAGCGGGTCCTCTTAGACTAAAATAATCAAAGAAAAAAAACAATTTACATGATATTGAAAGTTTAAAAAATTGTGAAAGTTTTAAAAAAAGTTACATGATAAAAGTTTAAAACATGAGATGAACATCAATAAAAACTAAGAATCTAAAATCACTTAAATTTTAAACATATATTTAATAACATACAAGTATGTAAGCTAGTTTTCAATTAAAAACCAAGCGCTTCCAAATAAGTACCTTTCAAAACCTGTTCGGCTCTGGATCAGATATAACGCTGCTGAAAAAATTCCACTCATCAATTTTTCGTCACATAAAAGTTGTCATCTATTCAGCAGAGCAACATGAGCCTTAAGCTAAACTCTCTCCTCCCTCCACGGCCTAGCGCTTGTATTTTCATGCATTTCTCCGCTGTTTGATGTCATTTCTAGAGCCAAAGTAAACCAGTTTCAAAATAAACTGACTCTCTCGTTTCAGTGTACAACAACACAAACGTACAGTAAATGTTTCCCGATTAACTACCCCTTTTACCTCCGATTTACAACCCTATGAAAATAAGGATACCAATGCAACATATATTTGTCCACAGCAAATTTGATCTATTTTTTTGTGCAGTGTTTTGTTCATGTGAGAGGACGGATGTTGACTGTTTCAGGTGAATGTCGAGAACTGTCGTTTCCAGATTCCTTCTCCTTTACAGCTAAACGTTTGCAGAACCACGCAATAAGAACTCAACAGGTCGCAGATGTAGATAGCTGCGAGCTTCTTTGTTTCTGGGAATCTAACTGCGTCAGTGTTAATTTCAAAAAGAAAACAAGGAGCTGTGAGTTGAACAATGCAACTCATCGAGGGTATGGTTATCACCTGGAGGACGATGCCGACTACGTATACCATGGAGCAGAAGTAAGAGTAAATCATAACATTTACATTTAGATTTAGATTTAGCCAAGCCAAAAGCGTAGCTCTCTTGGAAACTTTGAAGAAATGTCTTTCCGAAGTAAAGTTTTCTAAGCCTGCGATCAGTTGAATACCGTAACTAGGCAGCGGAAAAATTAAATAAAACACGTCACCTCAATGAATTTTTCACCTGAGCCCGTGATACAGTCATGTGACACTGGTCAACAGATACCCTATTGTGACAGCTGTCAATAGATCATAACATGGATGCGAGCAAGTAAGGCATTTCACATCCGCTAACATGAACAAGCGGAAGTACGAACGGACGATTTTGTCGGAACCAAATTTCTTGGATGCATAGGTTGCATGTCTACCATTTACAAAAAGTTTCTAGGAAATCCGGTTGGATAAAGTAAATGGAACAAAATGTTTTGGGTAGTTCCTGCGGATACCCACACTTTCTTTCCTGTATTCAGATCGGATGCAGAAATAGACAACAGCATGTCTACTCGGCAGATTTAGTCAACACAACGGCAAAGGTGAACATGATAGAGCGTGGAAAGGTGAAAGCGAATTGCAGAGCTTTAATTAGCCTCTCTGCCATGGGTCATTTGGTTTTTTAGATCTGCGCGAGCCTATGTCACTGTCGTCACATTGTCTAATTTGCCATATCTGCCGACGGTCCTTTGATTGTGGAGGAAATTTTGGCATGTCTTACCCAGAGAAGTTTCGCTTTGATTACTTAGATTTGCTACATCATTTAATACCTTTTCATCTCATTCACCGTTCATTTGTTTCTTGAAAGAGTGCTTGTGACGTCAATCCATGCCATAACGAATCTACTTGCCAGTCGGGATTTACAGACCAACGGTATCGTTGCGTATGTGCGCCGGGTTTTACCGGCAAAGATTGTGGACAGGGTAAGAATAAATGAATTGAAAACGATTTTGTTTTTCTACCATTTCTTCTAACACCATTAACTGCAGGATGCTGCTGATTAAGAATTATTTTAAGGGCCAGGGGCCCGTTTCTCGAAAGTCCCGATAATTAACGGGCCCGGTAAGCGGTCTCCGTTCGCATTAAAGATCGAGATTTCAATGGTTTTGCATCTAACACGATAAAACTGTCAGTTAATGAAACAAAATGGAGTAGTTTGCTAGCCAGGACCCGCGCTCTTATTCTTTATATTTCGATTTGAATATTTGATTTCGGGCCCGTAAAGTTACCGGGACTTTCGAGAAACGGGCCCCAGCTTCGATTTCATTTGTGTTTGTTAGGCAAAAGAAGTAAATTAAAGCTAGGGAGTACTTTGTATGAATCCTTGCTCACAACTTTGTGAGGTCGTCAGGACGAACGAAAGATCACCCGAGAACAATTAAGGGGGCAGAATATTGCTTTATAGAAAGAACAAAAAGAGAGCGCATGACCTTCCTAGTTTACTTGGCAACCGAGGTAAAGGGGAACTTAAATATTCCTTTTCCCTTCTCCTGACACACAGATTTTAGCTACACCCGCAATTTTTTGTTACAAGAGGACAGTTGACAAAGTACTTTTTTCATGACAAAACAAATGAAAGAATGATTATTTGTTCTTGGTTCAGAAATATTGTGCTTCACAGGCTGACATGACTACGCATTAGGCGTTGTTTCTAGACAATTCAGTGGGATTGCTTCGCTGTTGTTTGCTTCGTAGCTTTCAGCGAGCAACTTCTTTCAAATTTAGTCCTGTGTCGTTTTTTATTATAGAGAGTTTTTTCCTTATTTCAAATATTTCAATTTGCCCAGATATCGACGAATGCAGTGTCTTTTCTTCCATCTGTGATATAAATGCTATCTGTCGGAATAGTGAAGGATCTTACCTATGTTCATGTAAGGAGGGGTTTGCTGGTGATGGCAAGGCTTGCAAAGGTAAACTGAATAACCTATAACCTATTAAAAGTATAACAACCTAAAAGTGTAGTTCTACTATAAACAATTCTTAACTATACGTACGTCTATTGAGGAATAACTAGACTGATTGAATCATACATATTAGATGAAGATGAAAAATAAGGAGAGGAAAAAATCAATGTAGGGATATGGTAGATGGGTTGAAAGGATTTGCAAAACTTTTAAAAAGAAAACAAACTGAACATACATTTCGTTATATTTTTTAAATGCAATAAGATGAACATAATCTGTTGATCATTTCCTCCAGCTTACGAAACCGTTGGATGTTATAAGGACACCGCAAATCGAACAATCTCAAGTCTAGAAGGACAGGACCCAATTTTAGATGGACCATTCACGGAACGAGAAAACGCCATTTCCAAATGCGCGTCAGCTGCCATCAAAGCGGGTTTCATTATTTTTGCAATTCAGGATGGTGGTCAGTGTTTCTCTAGTGCCACTGCACCGCAAATGTTTGACAAATATGGAGAATCAAATGATTGTCAGTCTGATGGGGAAGGAGGAGGGATGGCCAATCAAGTTTATTACATCAAAGGTACGATATAATGGTCGTAGAAAAAAAAAATACTGCTCCGGGGAGGAGCATTACCATATATGGGCTATATAGGTTTATTGTTCATCCAAAATATTTCGCCGTCTCTGATTGGCTCCAATCTTCCGGCCATTTTTTCATAAGCAACTGGCGCTTACCATATTTGGAAGATGCGAGCAATGTATCATCGATGCGATGGTATATTTAGGTTGTTCGATGGTATATTTGCCTGAAATCGAGGCTGCTTATTAATAAGTGACAGTAAATTAATAAACGGCGTTCTCGGCTTTTTTCTAAGTCTTCAGCAAAGTATACGAGGATTTATGCTCACTTTACTAGAACCAAGAAATATTTTGACTGAATAATAAAACAATTATTGAATTGGGCTTTCGTATGATGTGAAAAATTATGCTGATCTCGCAGGCTGTTCTCCACCTCGGCCAAAAACATTCTTCTCGACCTGCATAATTATTCACATCAACCTCAGCCTCATTCAATAATGATGTTTAATGTACCACTCTGAGGGTTGTGGTTCCAAGCAGTTTAGTCTTGGATAGGTCATAGAATTCCGGGCGTTTTGGTCTAGATCGGGGTACCATTTTCTAGGAAAATGAACAAATGGTTGATGATTTTAGTCTGGATTTGGGAAACTGCGAATTGACACCTAAAAGATGAAATCAGAAAATTCAAATTTACTGACAACTCAGTTTAATAGCAAAAGCGTCGACTTCGGTATTGTCTGGAAATAGCGACTCAAGGATGTGAGAGGATTTTAATAGATTTAATAGTCAGGTATAGGGTAACAAAAGTGAGCTAAACTAGATCTGACCAAAAGTCAAGAGAGGATCTCTTGATGTGCTGTAGACTATAAGGGTTCCACGGTCCCAGCGGTATATCCCCCAAACTAAAGTAGCACGTTAGGATTTGCAAACTGCAACAATTATCGTATGGAATGAAGCAGTAGGAGAGAATTTCGCGACACAACCAGAGTCGCACTCAACAACTGAAAACGCGGGATAGTAGTTGGGACTCCAAGATCTCACAAATACTGCAGAACCTGATCGTCAAAAGTTGGTTAGCGCTTTCCACCTGAAAAACTGCTATTCGGTGGATGAGTATTACGAGAACCAATTGTGCGCTATAATTCGGATAGTATCTTATCCATTGGATAGCACTTTCTACCTTTTTGACCGCAACTGGGACCAGATCTCTTTCTGTATAACAGCAAAAGTTTTGCTTACCGTATTCATTCGATTAAACGCCCTGGGCGCTTATTAAATTTTTGGACATTGAGAATGGGCGCTTATTCGAGGCTGGGCGCTTATTGAATTTTCACCATTTTCAACAAGTATAGTATGTTTTCTTTGCAACAAAACAATAAATGGTAATAACGAAACGCGAAGATGTAACAAAGCAAGGTTTCTGTAAACTACCCCTACTCTGAAGAAAACTCCGTCTTCGGGGAAGTCTGTTTATGTCAGTATTTATTCAATCTCATTGTAACCTAAGTGGGTGGGGTGGGGGTGGGCGCTTATTAACTTTTTCCGCCTTTATGATGGGCGCTTATTTGAGGTGTGCGCTAATTCGAGGTTGGGCGCTTATTCGAATAAGTACGGTGTGTCAAAAGAAAAGTGGCGAATTAAATAAAACCTGAACACGTGTGGACGGGGCCTAATTACGCGGGATGACGTAGTCAGCTAACGTCATAAATTCGGTTAGGCATTTCTTTCGTATTTTTTGGTTATTCATTAGTACCAACGCAAATTCCATTTTTCAGGATATGATAGCGTTGGATGCTACAGAGATACCGGCGATCGCGCAATTCCACCCCTGGAGAGGAGGGATCCTATTTTGGACGGACACTACCGAGTTCGAAAAAATGCAATTGCCAAGTGTGCGGTAGCTGCAATAAGAGCAGGTTACAGTATTTTTGGTGTTCAGAATGGCGGATGGTGTGCATCTAGTGCTTCAGCTCCCCAAACATTTGACAAACATGGGGAATCTAACTCTTGTGAAGCTGATGGCGAAGGTGGACCTTGGGCCAATCATGTTTATACTGTAATATAGAGAACCTCTATGGGTACCAGTGTGTACGTCGCTTTTGTCGCAAAACCCTAAAATCAAAATTTGAATTCTCATTTGTTACCTCTACTCATTTCCACAGAAGTAGTGACGAGAAGTTGATAAAATATCAAATAAATTAATCTTGTGTGATCATATCCGTAATCCTCATAACCACTCTGTTTTACAAAGCATTGAATTTTACAAGGAGAAATTTCATGCTGATCACTCTTAGGGCTTAAAGGGTTATCCTTTAAGATCGTCCTCCAAACAATAGCGATCGTCGCGACTTTGATTTCGTCGGAATAGAGAGCCTCAATATAAAAGACACAGAATCGAATGTCTTCCTGCTCCCGGTAGGTTCAAAAGTTTAATAGTACGTACGGTCCACCGGATAACTCACTTTATATCCGGTTGATACGTATTAGGGAAACCAATTGTGTTATCCACTGGACAGAAGTTAAGATCAGTAGAGAATGATCTGTTAATCAACACCCGTAATAAAGAAAGCTTGTAAAAACTCTTGATGATCAAGTTAATAAAACAGTTACTACGTAGTTGATTCCAGATCAGTAAAAAAAAAAATATCACTCATCACAAAGTTGAGTACAAATTGTAATACTTAATTAAATTCCATTTTACCGATACAAACACGACCCAAAAAAGAATGATTAAAGAGTACGGAATTTCAGAGTATTCGAATATTACATTTTGAGACTTTTTCATCTCCCCCCTTATTTTATAAGCTTTTTTAGATCTACTCAATACCAGGATGATTTCGTAATTCGTGCTTTTTAAATACCTCCCCTTTTTTTCTATTGGCACAACTGAGTGTGTAACCGCGAGCGACCTCTGGACCCTCTTCTAATCAGGCTACTCACATATGCAAAAGACAAGAAAAAAAAAAATTTTGTAAGAGCTTTGAGAGAGGTTTTATTAGTACTTACGATAAAATCTCTTCCTGGCTTGGTTCAGTTGACTTGCGATACAGCAGTAAATTTATAATCAATGAGTACATTAAAGCGAGAAAATTCATGTTCTCTTACATCGAGGATCATCGGTCTGCTATTCAATGACCACTGCTTTGCATATAGGATTGTCTGGATTTTGAGGGTATTTCTTTGACCAGTAAATGTAATGCACCCAGACATTCATCTTAGTGAACTTTGTTTGCTAAAAGTGGAAAAAAAAAGTGAGGGTCAGATGCACCTTAGAGAAAGGAACAAACAAACAAACAAACATAATAATAATTTAATAGTAATAATTATAAACAATTATAATAATTATTAATCGTTATTTTCATAAACACATAATAGGATAAATCATAAGAAGATATCTTAAAGTCATCAAATAACGTTTCTGTTAGCATTTCCTTGTTTGAACAGAAAGTAAAATTACTTAATATATAATGAGGCACTGAAGAATGGGCGGCCAATTGCTGTTATAATGAGTAATGAGTAATAAGTAACAATAATAATAATAATAATAATAATAATAATAATAATAATACTAATAACAATAATAAGAATAATAGTCTAAGGTCTTTGTGGCCCACAGTTTCTGAGTAATTCGCCAAAACGTTTCACACACCTTAGTAGAGCTTTGTAAGGAGACGCCACAGGGTGTACAGTTTTGGTGCACCAATATGGCCGCCGGAAATCAACCAAAACATATGCAGTTCACTTTTTCTATGAAAACTCTTTCTTTTCACTCGAAAACTAGCATACGAGAATATATACATATCTTCTAATACTTGAGATGGTTATAGCGCTGAAAATCAAGAGGAGAGACTTTTTTCAACGAGACAGCATTCCTATTTTGTTGCCACGCACTGTGAAAATTCGGAAGTTCAAATTGCGGTATTTTCGAAATGAAACATGCTACGGGAATGAAAACTTGTGCAAAGAATTATTTTTTGTTTATCTTTAACCTAGTGTAAATAAGAATTCGTAAAACTTCGCAATTTTGACTTTACAATTTGATGACGTCACTGTGAAAACCATCCATAGCCGACATCTTAACTTCGCCGCGAGAAAAAACCGCTAGCACCCAGTATTTGACCGTATTTTTACAGTACTTGCGTAAACAGTCAATAGACCATTTTCGATATATTAAACTTCATACTTGGCTTTCAGGTTTGGGGGAATAAAACAAAAGGAATGTATTATTCATTTTTGAGCCTGAATTTTAATATATCGGAACTGGTCTATTGAGCATCACCAGCGATCGTTCAATGTTTGTGATAATTTTAAATTTATTGCCATGCATTAGTTAATGCTGCAGAACAAAAGCCATCCCTCTCATACACTTGTAGTGCGAGATTTGCGACAAACATGTTATGGCTTTGTTATTGGCGTACAAGTTCTCAAAGACATTAAAAATTAGTAGTTAATAAAACTTGGGAGGTATTGCATTTAGTTAATGCTGCAGACAAAGGCCATCCCTCTCATGCACTTGTAGTGCGAGATTTGCGACAAACATTTTATGGCTTTGTTATTGGCGTACAAGTTCTCAAAGACATTAAAAATTAGTAGTTAATAAAACTTGGGAGGTATTGCATTTAGTTAATGCTGCAGACAAAGGCCATCCCTCTCATGCACTTGTAGTGCGAGATTTGCGACAAAATATTTTAAGGCTTTGCTACTGGCGTACAAGTTCTCAAAGACCTTTGAAATTAGCAGTTAATAAAACTTGGGAGGTACTGTCCTAAAAAGTCTTAGCGGGCCTCCTTAAGTCGATCATTTTATGGCTGCCTAAGCGAGAAGGCTGGTTCATTAATCGAATCCTGTGTTTTGATTGGTAACTTTGGCGGACAAGATGGACCAATCTTCCTTGATCCTGCTCGCTAATTTCCAAGAGTCCATTAGGGGAATCTTGTTCAACTAACAGCTTTCATATTTTTGGCTTTTCTTTTCATTCTCATGTGTTTTCATTTGTTAGTCATTTACTTTTTTTCTTTTTTCTTCTTTTCGTGTACTCTAATTAGTGTAGCCAGCTCACTGCTATTGTTGATTAGTATGCTGTATAAGTCACTGTTTCAGTTACTAACTGGACTCATGAAGTATTTTACTATTTGTGGAGCTGTTATTAAAGGTGACGAATTTTTAAACAGTGGAGAATTTTGGAAAAATGGAAAAAAAACTTGCTGACTTAAGTCATATATTTAAGAAACAAATCGTTAGTTAGAAATGAACTAAGTTGTACTAAGATTATTTCAAAGCATGCAGTCGAGATTCCAGTTTACAGTCGGGAAAGTGAGCCGTGAAATTCGGCTGAAAATAGCTCACCCAAAAATAAGTTAAAAGGTGTCATGATCAGGGCGTGTGGCATTAAAGTTAGGACGGTTCTAATGAGACCAGCGAAATTGGTTATTGTGCGACCTTCAGAGTAGAGGCTGGTGTGAACGAACTAGTCACTTGAACAAACGAAGCTTGTTGCCAAAATTATTTATCAGTTTCGTTATCGCAAATGCAAACACCTTTCCAGGAAAGAAATTAGTTCTCTAATAATTAACTTACTCTCCTTGATTATCCTGAAATAGCCTTTTAGAGGTGTTTCTAAGCCCTAATAGGACAGTTGCATGATGACGTCATTTTACTACAACTACCAGAATCCTTCAGTTTGCTGTTTTCTCGTGCAAATTAAGGCTTTTGTTCTTTAAACCTCAGTGGAATTGACAAATTTAAACAAGAAAGTAAAGACGAAATGAATTTTAGTAGTCGAAGTCAAACATCGTCATCGTGAAAATGACCCATTGAAACTTGATTGCAAAAATTTTATGAACTGTGTTGTCAAGAACCACTGTACATAAGTGTTTTGTTTTTGTAAATACTAAAGGAAAAAACTGAATACTAGGAAACGAATAAATTTTTCTGCTTACAAGGAGAAGAGATTACAATAGAGCAAAAGGACTGACTGATGTATTCACTAGATTAAAATGAACAAGTTGTAGAATTTTAGAATTAAGCAAAAATCAAGTACCCTATTTAACAGAATTCATAAACTTGCCACTCGCCATAGGACAGTCAGTTATGATAATATAATCTCCTATGAGAAGTTTTATTAAATCGATATTACCCAGAAACGACTCTGATGCCTTCAGAACCTTGGAAAATTTCTTTGGTGAAACTGAAAATTAGAACCTGAACTGGAAAAACAACTTTCTCCCGCGTGAGAAAAAATATTAGTCAGATTAGTTGACAGGTCAATAACTTTCGTTACTCAAGTCACAGACTGTCATTTGTGTAGTTGCAACAAGTGATAATACTGTTGGCCCTTCTTTTCCCATCTTTAACTATATCGCTACGTTAGTCTGGTATACCGTAGAAGTCCTAAAATAAGCCCCGAGGCTTATATTTTTCAAAGGCCCTTTTTGAGGGGCTTATTTTTGGAGGGGCTTATATTCGGAGAGGATTATCTATGGAGGGAAATTTGCGTTTCAGAATCGGTTGAGCTAGCCTTTTAGTTGAAAGTAAATTTACTGTTTTTGCTTTGTTTTACTTTGTATTTGAGGGCAATTTTCTAAGTACAAGCCCCCGGGGGCTTACACATGGAGGGGCTTATTTTCGGAATTTTACGGTATTTTATTATCATGAACATCTTTCCAATGCCAAATTTGGTGTCTTAAAAATTTTCTCCATGCATATAAATTAAAAAATTAGTGAATGTTTCAGACTCTTATAGACTGCCGCGTGCGGACCCTTATTGAATCGAACTTCCTGAAAAAAACATTATCAATTTGCACCCCATGCATATTTTGATACTCTAACACCATCACAAAAGAATATTGGTCTTACCTTTTCAAAAGCATTTAGCTCCTGAATAGTCAAACAAACTTTCTCTGCACGTAGAAAATCATGACCGCAAAATCCCGTTTCATTTGCCGAAGGATCGGCCTATTAACTGAGAAAATAAGCTGAACATGTAGATATGGAGAAAAGCCAGATCACCTCTTTTCTGCTGAGTAATTTTCAAAGAATACTGGTGGGGCATTTAATTTTCTCTAATGATTATTAATAAACTTCAATTAAGCTTTAAAACCTTGCCGACCGTCTTCGGTCGATTCGTAGCCCCTGGTCACGCATTTTTTCGTCTTGAATGCCTATTATGTTAAAATAGTACGCCTCGTTTTCAGTATACAAATTGTCTAACTGTTTCGAACTTCGGTACAACACTATGTAGATGACAGTACGCAGCTGTTTAATTTTTAACTTGTGTCTACAGCAGGTGGATTTAGAAGCATTATTAAGCATTATTAGGTAGGCGTTTTCATTATATATTGGACTTTCAACTTCCGTTCACCAGTTTTGGCTGGTTAAGTGGTAATGTGCGCTGGTCGGTTCAGAAAGCGATGAGTTGACTTGTAAGAAATATGAACTCCTTTCTTCGCGGCCAAAGCGTTACCATTTTTTTCTTGTCATTAGAACTTTACTTAGCTTACGTGGAAGGTAAGTGCTGCGATTTTAGTTTTTTTAAGTTAAACGCTTCCATTTAAATATTTTTGGATTACTTTATATCATGTCTTGGTTATATGAACAAATTCTAATTTTCACAGTATGGAACGAGCATGGTTTTCATTTTCATCCACTGCACGTGTCTTTGGCTTATTTCTTTTGAGTCTGCCCCTTTTTGAACCATTCTCAACTATGAAATAATATATAGATATAAACAGATTTTAAATTCATATGCACCTATTTTCAACTTAAATATTTTCTGTCAGATTTCTTCTTTAGCTTAGCTGTTAATTTATTCTTTAATAAACGTTGCAATTTCTGCACAATTGGGTTTCAACACTCTTTTATCACATGAAACGCTTACGTTGTGCATGAATGCTCTCTGAATTTCTAAGATAAAAAAATATATATATTTATTACCCAAAGGGGTTACGTACGTCACAAGGATATTGCTGTTTCAGGTCATGATCAATTCTGTGATGCTGAAGCCATTACTTTGTGCTTTTTTAAATTTGTTCAAGCTCAAAATACTCCTATAGACAGTTGTATAGACTGGTTAAGAAAATATCAAACAAATAGAGAGAACTAGTGTGACTTCATGTTACCATGGTAGCAAAATATTTGGATCACAACAATAGGGAGCTTAAGCAACAACGACGGCGACGGCAACGAGAACGGTCAAAAAGCAATAAGTTTAGAAAGCAAAACAACAACTTTGCACCTGCATCACGCTTTTTTGTACATTTTTTAGCCGTCGTAGCATGACTATAAAAAAAACGACGTGAAACTTCTTAATTTCACGCGTCCGCTTTATAAACTAGGTGAACACAACACGATTTCTTTTTCTAGCTTAAATAATGTCCTTTCGTATTTAACCCCAGAAAATTTAGCCAACATTTGTCAAATTAATTGAAACTGAACGAGATCGATGAGGTCTGAAACAGTTTTACGTGACGTTTTCCGGTTTGTTGTCATCCAGAAATTTTGCTACCATGGTAACGTGACGTAACGACTTCTCCTCTCCATTACAGCAGGGATCACTTGTCTAATAACTTTCTTAGTCATTTTTCCATGCATAGGTTTAAAACTTCAAAAATCTCCTATCACTTTCAAGTTTCAATGTCCATCCTTGCCATCCGTTGCAAGAGACGACAGGAAAAAGTTTGCCTAAAACTAAATACACATTTTATACCAGGTTTTAAAAGGGTAGCAGATAGCGTGAAGTAAACCCTGTAATTGCTTAGCATTGAATGATGAATGATTACTGATAAGCTTTATTGAGGATGCCAACTTCACTTAACTAGTGGTTTACAGGAGCGGGTCCTCTTAGACTAAAATCATTAACGAAAATAACAATTTACATGATATTGAAAGTTTAAAAAATGGTAAAAGTTTTAAAAAAAGTTACATGATAAAAGTTTAAAACATGAGATGTACATCAATAAAAACTAAGAATCTAAAATCACTTAAATTATAAACATATATTTAATAACATGCAGGTATGTAAGCTACTTTTCAATTGAAAACCAAGCGCTTCCAAATAAGTACCTTTCAAAATCTGTCCTGCTCTGGATCAGATATAACGCAGCTGAAAAAATTCCGCTCATCAATTTCTCGTCACATAAAAGTTGTCATCTATTCAGCAGAGCAACATGAGCCCTAAGCTAAGCTCTCTCCTCTCTCCACGGCCTAGCTCTTGTATTTTCATACATTTCTCCGCTGTTTGATGTCATTTCTGGTGCTAAAGTAAGCCAGTTTCAACATAAACTGACTCTCTCGTTTCAGTGTACAACAACACAAACGTACATAAATGTTTCACGATTAACTACCCCTTTTACCCCCTTACAACCCTATAAAATTAAGGATACCAATACAGTATTTGCCATCTTTGTCCCCGCTTTTTGCAACATATATTTGTCCACAGCAAATTTGATCTATTTTTTTGTGCAGTTTTTTGTTCATGTGAGAAGACGGATGTTGACTGTTTCAGGTGAATGTCGACAACTGTCGTTTCGAGCTTCCCTCGCCTTTACAGCTAAACGTCTGCAGAACCACACAATAAGAATTCAGCAGGTCCCAGATGTAAATAGCTGCGAGCGCCTTTGTATCTGGGAATCTAACTGCGTCAGTATTAATTTCAAAGAGAAAAATGGGAGCTGTGAGTTGAATAATGCAACTGATCGGAGGTATGGTTATCACCTTGAGGACGATGCTGACTACGTATACCATGGAGCAGATGTAAGAGTACATCATAACATTTATATTTAGATTTAGATTAGCAAAGCCAAAAACGAAGCTCTCGTGTGAACTGTGAAGAAATGTCTTTCTGAAGTAAAGTTTTCTAAGCCTGCGATCAGTTGAATAGCATAACCGGGCAGCAGAAAAATTAAATAAAACACGTCACCTCAATGAATTTTTCACCTGAACCCGCGATACAGTCATGTGACACTGGTCAGCAGATACCCTATTGTGACAGCTGCCAATAGATCATAACATGGATGCGAGGCATTTCACATCCGGTAACATGAACAAGCGGAAATACGAACGGACGATTTTGTCGGAACCAAATTTCTTGGATGCATAGGTTGCATGTTTACCATTTACAAAAAGTTTCTAGAAAATCCGGTTGGATAAAGCAAATGGAACAAAACGTTTTGGATAGCTCCTGCGGACAATATCCAGGAGCAACGGAACACCTGAAAAGGTAATCCTGTTTTTCGGGACGGAATATTCCAAAGGGAAATTCGTGTTCCATTTCTTAAGAGTCACCCTTGATACCAGCTTCAAGGTCGTTTTTCAGTAAATGGAAGTGATTTGTACAAATGGCGAAAGCGGTTGCGGGACGAAATTTCCAAGTCCTGAATTTTGCTTATCATTTGCCTAAACTGTGGACCGATAAATCGATAAATCACTATCAAGTACGCCACAAGATTCAACTGTAAAATGTTTACTGGTAATGCCTACACCTGGCTTCTGACGCACGTTCCTAGGAGTACGTTCCTTTGGGATGATCTAGATCAGGATCACTGATCCGCGATCACTCGGATCATGTTAGATCAAGTGAACCAATGAATCCTTGTCCAGAGTGGATTCATCGGTTCATTTGCATTTGATCTACTATGATCCGAGTGATCTCGGCTCACTGATCCTGATCCGGATCATCTTAAAGGAACTTACCCTAGGACTTTGGGCTGGCAAAAACGCTTGCCAAAGCCCTGCCTGGGAGATTTGACCTCACCCTTCCGATTTCAACTGAAATTGTGTATTACTTATTAACCAAGAGTGAGGTCATTACAGGCAAATCTCAGACCGCGAGGCCTTGATGTATTGACCGAGCGAACGCGACGGCAATACATCAAGACCGAGGTCTGAGATTTCCCTGTAATGACCAAACGGACGAGGTCAGTTAGTTGTTTATTGTATGGCCTTTTCTCTATGGACTGCCTCAGTCAGCATGCGATCAATTAAAACCAGCAACTGGCCAGCAGATAACACGTCACCTTAATGAGTTGTACACTTGAACCCGCGACACAATCAGGTGACACTGGTCAGCGGATGTCCTTTTTTGACAGCTGTCTGTATGGCCATAGGGATGTCCACTATTGTATATGCCTTGGAAACCTTGTTAGTAATGCCCAGTCATTACAAGAAAACAGCCAATCATAGCGCGCATACTATTGTAGTCATGTAAAAAACTAGGAGAGACTTTTTTTGAAAAAGTGCCCCACTTAATACCCACACTTTCTTTCCTGCATGCAGATCGGATGCAGAAATAGACAACAGCATGTCTACTTGGCAGATTTAGTCAACACAACAGCAAATGTGAACATGATAGAGCGCTGAAAGGTGAAATCGAATTGCAGAGCTTTAATTAGCGTCTCGGCCATGGGTCATTTCGGTTTTTAGATCTGCGCGAGCCTATGTCACTGTCGTCACATTGTCTAATTTACCATATCTGCCGACTGTCCTTTTTGTGGGGAGGAAATTTTCTCATGTCTTACCCAGACAAGTTTCGCTTTGATTACTTGGATTTGCTACATTTCATCTCATTCACTGTTCATTTGTTTCTTGAAAGAGTGCTTGTGACGTCAATCCGTGCCATAACAAGTTTACCTGCCAGTCGGGATTTACAGACCAACGGTATAGTTGCGTATGTGCGCCGGGATTTACCGGCGAAGATTGTGGACAGGGTAAGAATAAATGAATTGAAAACGATTTTGTTTTTCTACCATTCCTTCTAACACCATTACCTGAAGGATGCTGCTGATTAAGAATTATTTTCAGAGCCAGCTTTGATTTCATTTGTTATTGTTACTCAAAAGAAGTAAAATAAAGCTAGGGAGTACTCTCTATGAACCCTTACTCACAACTTTGTGAGGTCGTCAGGACGAACGAAAGCACACTCGGGGACAATTATTAAGGGAGTACTCTGTATGAACCCTTGCTCACAACTTTGTGAGGTCGTCAGGACGAACGAAAGCACACTCGGGGACAATTAAGGGGGCAGAATATTGCTTTCTGGAAAGAACAAAAAGAGCGCGCATGGCCTTCCTAGTTTACTTGGCAACCGAGTTAAAGGGGAACTTAAATACTCGTTTTCCCTTCACCTCACACACAGATTTTAGCTACACACGCAATTTTTTGTTTCAAGAATACAGTTGACAAAGTACTTTTTTCATGACAAAACAAATGAAACAATAATTATTTGTTCTTGGTTCAGAAATATTGTGATTCACAGTCTGACATGACTGTGCTTTAGGCGTTGTTTTGAGACAATTCAGTAGGATGGCTTGGCTGTTGTTTGCTTGGTAGCTTTAAGCGAGCAACTAATTTTAAATTTTGTCCTGTGTCGTTTATTATTATACAGAGTCTTTTCCTTATCTCAAATATTTCAATTTGCTCAGATATCGACGAATGCAGTGTCTTTCCCTCCATCTGTGATATAAATGCTATCTGTCGGAATAGTGAAGGATCTTACCTGTGTTCATGTAAGGAGGGGTTTGCTGGTGATGGCAAGGCTTGCAAAGGTAAAGCGAATAACCTATAACCTATTAAAAGTATAATAACCTAAAGGTGTAGTGCTACTATAAACAATTCTTAACTATACGTGCGTCTATTTAACAATTATTCCTCGAGCCCGAATGGCCTCTGAGTCAATAGCCCATGAGGCTGAAGGCCGAATGGGCTATTGACTCAGAGGCCATGAGGGCGAGAGGAATAATTGTTTTAGTAAAATACAACTAGTTGGTCAAAAATATCGAGAATAAAAAAAATTTAGCTAGTTAAAGCTAGACTTTAATCCCTTTTTGCCGCCAAAAAGCCCGCGCTTTTCGCTACTAGTGGGCTATAACATATAACCTAGTAGTAGCTCAACCAATCAGAACGCAGCATTGATAATAGACCACTAGCTGGATTTGACTAATGAGGAATAACTAGACTGATTGAATCATACATATTAGATCAAGAATTGAGAATATACAGAGTTTTTTCCTGATCACAAATATTTCAATTTGCCCAGATATCGACGAATGCAGTGTCTTCCCCTCCATCTGTAATATAAATGCTATCTGTCGGAATAGTGAAGGATCTTACCTGTGTTCATGTAAGGAGGGGTTTGCTGGTGATGGCAAGGCTTGCAAAGGTAAAGCGAATAACCTATAACCTATTAAAAGTATAATAACCTAAAGGTGTAGTGCTATTATAAACAATTCTTAACTATACGTGCGTCTATTTAGCAATTATTCCTCGAGCCCGAATGGCCTCTGAGTCAATAGCCCATGAGGCTGAAGGCCGAATGGGCTATTGACTCAGAGGCCATAAGGGCGAGAGGAATAATTGTTTTAGTAAAATACAACTAGTTGGTCAAATATGTCGAGAATAAAAAAAAATTAGCTAGTTAAAGCTAGACTTTAATCCCTTTTTGTCGCCAAAAAGCCCCGCTTTTCGCCACTAGTGGGCTATAACATATAACCTAGTAGTAGCTCAACCAATCAGAACGCAGCATTGATAATAGACCACTAGTTGAATTTTACTAATGAGGAATAACTAGACTGATTGAATCATACATATTAGATCAAGAATTGAGAGGAAACATAAGGAGAGGGAAAAATCAATGTAGGGATATGGTAGATGGGTTGAAATGATTTGCAAAACATTTGAAAAGAAAACAAAACTAACTATCTGCAAATATTTAAAACATGTCTGAAAGTGTTTTGTCTGACATCGAGACGCTCATTGACAGATTATCTAAAGAAGACGAGTGGGAGTGTTTCGTTTGATATTCAATCACCGAGATTTAAAAAAAAAAACGCAGGAAATCCCAGCACTGTGACTGCGTGTGTTCAAAAACGGATGGCAGAATCTAGTGAGATATCCAGACTCTCAGAGGTGATATACCAAACAGATGAAGGAGCGTTTCGTCTGATATCAGGACAAAATGAAAAGTGAAACACGAATCACCAGTGGGAGTGTTTCATCCAATATCCCGCGGCCACCAGTGGAAATATTCAAACACGAGTGGGAGTGTTTCAACCGATATCAAGACACAATTGAAGTTATTAAAAAGAGTCGCGACCCATTTTTCCCGTCGATTCTGATGATTCTGAATATTGGTTGAAACACGTCATTTTAGCAGGCGCGTTTATATATAGCTCCTCAAATAATCAGCTCTATTCAAGTTTTAGAGAAATTCATTCTTGGAAATTCGAAAAATGCTATGACGATCAACATTCCATTTCTTTGTTTCTCCTCCATGTGTTGTTAACGAGTTTCAGAGACGCCACCTAGAATTTATAATGTACTGTTAATCGTGTGTTTGATTTTGCTGCATTTAAAGAATATAAGCAGGCATACATTTCGTCATATTTTTTAAATGCAATAAGATGAAAATAATCTGTTGCTCATTTCCTCCAGCTTACGAAACCGTTGGATGTTATAAGGACACCGCAAATCGAACAATCTCAAGTCTAGAAGGACAGGACCCAATTTTAGATGGACCATTCACGGAACGAGAAAACCCCATTTCCAAATGCGCGTCCGCTGCCATCAAAGCGGGTTTCATTATTTTTGCAATTCAGGATGGTGGTCAGTGTCTCTCAAGTGCCACAGCACCGCAAACGTTTGACAAATATGGAGAATCAAATGATTGTCAGTCTGATGGGGAAGGAGGAGTGATGGCCAATCACGTTTATTACATCAAAGGTACGATATAATGGTCGTAGAATAAAAAAAAAAATACTGCTCCGGGGAGGAGCATTGCCAACTATGGGCTACATAGGTTTATTGCTCATCCAAAATATTTCACCGTCTCTGATTCGCTCCAATCTTCCGGCCATTTTTTCATAAGCAACTGGCAGTTATCATATTTGGAAGATGTGAGCAATGTATCATCGATGCGATGGTATATTTAGGTTGTTCGATGGTATATTTGCCTGAAATCGAGGCTGCTTAAGTGACAGCAAATTAATAAACGGCGTTCTCGGCTTTCCAAAAAACTAAGGACTAAGTTTTCAACATAGTGTACGAGGATTTATGCTCACTTTACTAGAACTAAGAAATATTTAGAATGAATAATAAAACAATTATTGAATTGGGCTTTCGTATGATGTGAAGAATTATGCTGATCTCGGAGGCTGTTATCCACCTCGGCCAAAAACATTCTTCTCGACCTGCATAATTATTCACATGAACCTCAGCGTCATGCAATAATGATGTTTAATGTACCGCTCTGAGGGTTGTGGTTTCAAGCGGTTTAGTCTTGGATAGGGTCATAGAATTCAGGGCGTTTTGGTCTAGAACTGGGTATCATTTTCCAGGAAACTGAACAAATGGTTGATGATTTTAGTCTGGACTTGAGAAACTGCGAATTGACACCTAAAACATGAAATCCGAAAATTCAAATTTGCTGACAACTCAGTTTAATAGCAAAAGCGTCGACTTTGGTATTGTCTGGAAATAGCGACTCAAGGATGGGAAGGATTTTGGGAGTTTTAATAGTCAGGTATAGTGTAACCAAAATCAGCTAAACTTAATCTGGTAAGACTCAAGAGAGGATCTCTTGATCTGCTATAGACTATAAGGGTTCCACGGTCTTAGTAGTATATCCCCGATCTAAAGTAGCACCTTAGGATTTGCAGACTGCAACAATCATCTTACGGAATGAAGCAGTTGAGAGAATTTCGCGACACAACCAGAGTCGCACTGAACAATAGAAATCGCGGGATAGTCGGTGGGAAACAAGATCTCAAACATACTGCAGAAGCTAATCGTCAAACGTTGGATAGCGATTTCCACCTGGAAAATTGCTATTCGGTTGATGAGTATTACGAGAACCAATTGTGGGCTATCCTTTGGATAGTAATTTATCCATTGGATAGCACTTTCCACCTTTTTGACCGCAACTGGGACCAGATGTCTTTCTGTATAACGGCAAAAGTTTTGCTTACCGTATTTATTCGATTAACTGCCCTGGGCGCTTATTAAATTTTTGGGCCTTGAGAGTGGGCGCTTATTCAAGGCTGGGCGCTTATTAAATTTTCACCATTTTCATCAAGTGTAGTTTGTTTATTTTGCAACAAAACCATAAATGGTAATAACGAAACGCGAAGATGTAACAAAGCAAGGTTACTGTGAAGTGGCCAATTAAATGAAACCTGAACACGAGTGGACGGGGCTTAATTACGCGGGATGACGTAGTCAGCCAGCGTCATAAATTCGGTTATGCATTCCTTTCGTATTGTTTGGTAATTAACTAGTACCAACGCAATTTCCATTTTTCAGAATATGATAACGTTGGATGTTACGACGATACCAGCGATCGAGCAATTCCATCCCTGGAGGGGATGGATTCTATTTTGGACGGAGAGTTCCACGTTAGAAAAAATGCTATTGCCAAGTGTGCGGTTGCTGCAATAAGAGCAGGTTACAGTATGTTTGGTGTTCAGGCTGGCGGCTGGTGTGCATCCAGTGCTTCAGCTCCACAGACTTTTGACAAATATGGGCAATCTAACGACTGTGGAGCTGATGGCGAAGGTGGACCTTGGGCCAATCACGTTTATTACATCGAAGGTACGATATAATGGTCGTAGAAAAAAAAATACCGCTCCGGGGAGGAGCATTGCCAACTATGGGCTACATAGGTTTATTGTTCATCCAAAATATTTCACCGTCTCTGATTGGCTCCAATCTTCCGGCCATTTTTTCATAAGCAAATGGCAGTTATCATTTTTGGAAGATGTGAGCAATGTATCATCGATGCGATGGTATATTTAGGTTGTTCGATCGTATATTAGCCTGAAATCGAGGCTGCTTAAGTGACAGTAAATTAATAAACGGCGTTCTCGGCTTTCCAAAAAACTAAAGACTAAGTTTTCAACATAGTGTACGAGAATTTATGCTCACTTTACTAGAACTAAGAAATATTTTGAATGAATAATAAAACAATTATTGAATTGGGCTTTCGTATGATGTTAAGAATTATGCTGATCTCGGAGGCTGTTATCCACCTCGGCCAAAAACATTCTTCTCGACCTGCATAATTATTCACATGAGCCTCAGCGTCATGCAATAATGATGTTTAATGTACCGCTCTGAGGGTTGTGGTTTCAAGCGGTTTAGTCTTGGATAGGGTCATAGAATTCAGGGCGTTTTGGTCTAGAACTGGGTATCATTTTCCAGGAAACTGAACAAATGGTTGATAACTTTAGTCTGGACTTGGGAAACTGCGAATTGACACCTAAAACATGAAATCCGAAAATTCAAATTTGCTGACAACTCAGTTTAATAGCAAAAGCGTCGACTTTGGTATTGTCTGGAAATAGCGACTCAAGGATGGGAAGGATTTTGGGAGTTTTAATAGTCAGGTATAGTGTAACCAAAATCAGCTAAACTTAATCTGGTAAGACTCAAGAGAGGATCTCTTGATCTGCTATAGACTATAAGGGTTCCACGGTCTTAGTAGTATATCCCCGATCTAAAGTAGCACCTTAGGATTTGCAGACTGCAACAATCATCTTACGGAATGAAGCAGTTGAGAGAATTTCGCGACACAACCAGAGTCGCACTGAACAATAGAAATCGCGGGATAGTCGGTGGGAAACAAGATCTCAAACATACTGCAGAAGCTGATCGTCAAACGTTGGATAGCGATTTCCACCTGGAAAATTGCTATTCGGTTGATGAGTATTACGAGAACCAATTGTGCGCTATCCTTTGGATAGTAATTTATCCATTGGATAGCACTTTCCACCTTTTTGACCGCAACTGGGACCAGATGTCTTTCTGTATAACGGCAAAAGTTTTGCTTACCGTATTTATTCGATTAACCGCCCTGGGCGCTTATTAAATTTTTGGGCCTTGAGAGTGGGCGCTTATTCAAGGCTGGGCGCTTATTAAATTTTCACCATTTTCATCAAGTGTAGTTTGTTTATTTTGCAACAAAACCATAAATGGTAATAACGAAACGCGAAGATGTAACAAAGCAAGGTTTCTGTGAAGTGGCGAGTTAAATGAAACATGAACACGAGTGGACGGGGCTTAATTACGCGGGATGACGTAGTCAGCCAGCGTCATAAATTCGGTTATGCATTCCTTTCGTATTGTTTGGTAATTAACTAGTACCAACGCAATTTCCATTTTTCAGGATATGATAGCGTTGGATGTTACAACGATACCAGCGATCGAGCAATTCCATCCCTGGAGGGGATGGATCCTATTTTGGACGGAGAGTTCCACGTTAGAAAAAATGCTATTGCCAAGTGTGCGGTTGCTGCAATAAGAGCAGGTTACAGTATGTTTGGTGTTCAGGCTGGCGGCTGGTGTGCATCCAATGCTTCAGCTCCACAGACTTTTGACAAATATGGGCAATCTAACGACTGTGGAGCTGATGGCGAAGGTGGGCCTTGGGCCAATCACGTTTATTACATCAAAGGTACGATATAATGGTCATAGAAAAAAAAAATACCGCTCCGGGGAGGAGCATTGCCAACTATGGGCTACATAGGTTTATTGTTCATCCAAAATATTTCACCGTCTCTGATTGGCTCCAATCTTCCGGCCATTTTTTCATAAGCAACTGGCAGTTATCATATTTGGAAGATGTGAGCAATGTATCATCGATGCGATGGTATATTTAGGTTGTTCGATGGTATATTTGCCTGAAATCGAGGCTGCTTAAGTGACAGCAAATTAATAAACGGCGTTCTCGGCTTTCCCAAAAAAGTAAAGACTAAGTTTTCAACAAAGTGTACGAGGATTTATGCTCACTTTACTAGAACTAAGAAATATTTTGAATGAATAATAAAAGAATTATTGAATTGGGCTTTCGTATGATGCGAAGAATTATGCTGATCTCGGAGGCTGTTATCCACCTCGGCCAAAAACATTCTTCTCGACCTGCATAATTATTCACATGAACCATTCAGCGTCATGCAATAATGATGTTTAATGCACCACTCTGAGGGTTGTGGTTTGAAGCAGTTTAGTCTTGGATAGGGTCATAGAATTCAGGGCGTTTTGGTCTAGAACTGGGTATCATTTTCCAGGAAACTGAACAAATGGTTGATGATTTTAGTCTGGACTTGAGAAACTGCGAATTGACACCTAAAACATGAAATCCGAAAATTCAAATTTGCTGATAACTTAGTTTAATAGCAAAAGCGTCGACTTTGGTATTGTCTGGAAATAGCGACTAAAGGATGGGAAGGATTTTGGGAGTTTTAATAGTCAGATATAGTGTAACAAAAGTCAGCTAAACTAAATCTGGTAAGAGTCAAGAGAGGATCTCTTGATCTGCTATAGACTATAAGGGTTCCACGGTCTTAGTAGTATATCCCCGATCTAAAGTAGCACCTTAGGATTTGCAGACTGCAACAATCATCTTACGGAATGAAGCAGTTGAGAGAATTTTGCGACACAACCAGAGTCGCACTGAACAATAGAAATCGCGGGATAGTAGGTGGGAAACAAGATCTCAAACATACTGCAGAAGCTGATCGTCAAGCGGTTGGATAGCGATTTCCATCTGGAAAATTGCTATTCGGTGGATGAGTATTACGAGAACCAATTGTGGGCTATCCTTTGGATAGTAATTTATCCATTGGATAGTACTTTCCACCTTTTTGACCGCAACTGGGACCAGATGTCTTTCTGTATAACGGCAAAAGTTTTGTTTACCGTATTTATTCGATTAAAAGCCCTGGGCGCTTATTAAATTTTTGGGCCTTGAGAGTGGGCGCTTATTCGAGGCTGGGCGCTTATTAAATTTTCACCATTTTCAACAAGTGTAGTTTGTTTATTTTGCAACAAAACCATAAATGGTAATAACGAAACGCGAAGATGTAACAAAGCAAGGTTTCTGTGAAGTGGCGAATTAAATAAAGCCTGAACACGAGTGGACGGGGCTTAATTACGCGGGATCTCGTAGTCAGCCAGCGTCATAAATTCGGTTGCGCATTCCTTTCGTATTCTTTGGTTATTAACTAGTACCAACGCAATTTCCATTTTTCAGGATATGATAGCGTTGGATGTTACAACGATACCAGCGATCGAGCAATTCCACCCCTGGAGGGGATGGATCCTATTTTGGACAGATTTTACACAGATCGAAAAAATGCTATTGCCAAGTGTGCGGTAGCTGCAATAAGAGCAGGTTACAGTATGTTTGGTGTTCAGAATGGCGGATGGTGTGCATCCAGTGCTTCAGCTCCACAGACATTTGACAAATATGGGGAATCTAACGACTGTCAAGCTGATGGCGAAGGCGGACCTTTTGCCAATCATGTTTATACTATAATATAGAGCACCTCTATGGAGACCAAGTCGCTTTCGTCGCGTGTTTTTCCCCATTATACTACTACATGAGAAATTTCTGCAATTTGATTGGCTTAGAGCAGTGGTATTTCAGCTTAATTTGAAATACCTACATGTGAAAATTACAAAACCTTTGCGGGTAGTAGTATAAACAAATAATAGCATGATTTGTACGTGATATTTGGCATAAATACCACTCGTGATATTTCAAAATTGTCTCAAATTTCACTCGCCTGACGCCTCGTGAAGTTACGTATAACAATTTCGAAATATCACGCGTGGTATTTATGCCAAATATCACTACAAATCATGCTATTACCTATACTAATAGAGACCTTTAGATTTGAGGATTAGGACGATTACGAGTACGAGATGTGACTTAAAGTTTTTTCGCGTATTCTCAAAATATATATAGACTTCCCGGAAAGCTTTAGTTTACCATATTTCGCTCGAAAAGTTAGCACTGTTATCTTAAGTGAAGGAGGTTACGCGCTTTCTCGATCGCAAAATGATAAAACTTCTAACATTTGATAACTCGTCTCCGCCATTAAGACATTCTCGCTAAAACTCGTAGTAGAATGACGACGGCTACCACGTTTTCCCGCCAAAATGACGCTAGCGCGAGCACTACTTAGTATTGAGAAAATCTCGTACTCGTAGTCGTACTCGTCTTAGAATCTAAAGCTCTCTAATGTAAGGGAACCCGGATTCCGGAATTCGGGAAAATTTTGCTTGTGGAATTCAGAATCCTGGATTTTGGAATCCGGAATCCCATCAACGATTGGAATCCGGAATCCAAGTTCCACTGACAAAGGAACCGGAATCCATGACGTGTAGTCTATGCCAGAATCCAAGACTGCCTTGGTCGATTGCCTTACGTGCTCATGGGGCGAGTTTTCCATCAAATCGTCTGGTTTTCAACGAAATTGTCGCTTATCAAGAGCAAGCTTGAGCAACCACGGCGATGACGAAGGAAACGAGAAAATACCGTAAAATTCCGAAAATAAGCCCCGGGGCTTACCTTTTTCAAAGGCCCTTTTTAAGGGGCTTATTTATCGAGGGGCTTATATTTGGAGGGGCTTATCTACGGAGGGAAATCGATTGGGGTAGCCTTATAGTTGAAGGCTGAGTTGAAGGTAAATTTACCGTTTTTGCTTTGTTTTACTTTGTATTTGAGGGCAATTTTCCAAGTACGAGCCCCCCGGGGGGGGGGGGGGGGGGGGGGGGGTTATATTTGGTGAGACGATTTAACGGTTGCGTTACCGGTTTGGGGGGCTTATTTTCGGAATTTTACGGTAATAGTAGTAATAATAATAATAATAACCTGTCGTAGTTAACACTACAGCTGCCCCCGCTCTGTATATTGTCGGTCAATAGCATTCTTGCTCGTTGTGTGTCCGTGAGATAAATACCGGAAATAAATATAAATATAGGTGAGATAAATACAGGAAATAAACGCAAGGTTCCATGCACAGTTTCGGTTCAATTTACACAGCTTTGATCAAAACATTCTCAGTTTCGAGAATAGTTTATTCTAAACCATAAGAAAAGATTTGATTAGAAGTTTAATTTTTCGTTATTTCTATTTCACTTTTTACGTTAAGTTCATTTTATTTGCTGGAAAGTAAGCCTTAGAAATTAGAAGGACGTTTGATCAATTCACGCTCGCGCATTCTAGTCTTATTTTAAAGTTATATAGTGGAAGGACATCTGTGAGCAGGGAATAAGTCAGCACAGAATTTGATGGTCGGCGAATTTCTGTAATCATCCATCGTTCTGCTAGTGATAAGCTAGCCGTTGAATCGTTCACTCGTCTTGCTTGTTTGGGGCCGAGTCTTATTCCGGTCAAAGAAAGAGGAAGAGTGTCTGGCAAGGTTTCCAATCAAAGATTTGTGACCTCGTGTCTGGCAAACTCACTTTGTGTTAAAATATACACTGTTATACGCACATTAGTCACCTTATAACTTCATCTGCGCTTAACGAGTGTCTTTTGGTCCATAACTTTCATAACAACTCCTGCACAGAATGTCACTGATAACACGTAACGCAAAAGAGTATCGAAGTATGACTGCACAATAGACTGCAAAACAGTCCGCATTTTTGCGTCTTCAAGTACGCGCGAGCAGTCAAACAAAAGGTCTGGAACGAGGCTGAAAACAGAGACGCTCACAAGCCTTACGGGTCTGTGAGGCTCGCGCGCTTCGCGCGTGTAAGACTGTTACGCCACGCTTTACCGATTTCTTTACTGATTTTGAGAAAAAAAAAACGACTGTTTTGCAGTCTAACAATTAATGTCACAAAATCTACCTATTGTAAGCGGTCCCTTCGGGATTTTTTGTGTTTTACGTCATCCTAACCATTTCGTACTTGCGGGCGGAAACAATAGAAACGTCATCATTACCTACCGATTCCTCGCGGCCCCTGTTCAAGCAAATCGAGATTTTTTCTATATTGACTTTATGACTGTATATTTCAACTGTAAGTACTTTCCTTAATATACGCGCGAGTTACTAGAGTGCATCCTCGGGATTTCGCCTTCTGGGCGAAATCCCTGCGGGGGCAATAATAATAATAATAATAATAATAATAATAATAATAATAATAATAATAATGATTCAGTGAATTCCACCTGCAAACTTATTGATATGACTGTTCCATCAGATAGAAACATCGCACTCAAGGAAACTGAAAAAAAATGCATGTACAAAGACCTAGAACTAGAAATACAGAGAATGTGGCATATGAAAACCGTAGTGAACCCTGTGGTTGTTGGTGCGCTTGGTACAGTGAAGAAGGGTATGGTAGAAAACATCAAGAAAGTATCAGAAAGAGCTAATATGACAAAGATTCAAAAGATCTGCATGCTGGGATCTGCACGAATCCTCAGAAAGGTGCTCAGTGTATGAACAGAATGATTGACTTGAGTGACTGACGCTCTAGGTGCATGGTTTGCGCCCGGCTGATGCACAAAAAGAACACCAGCAAAGACTGTGATAATAGAGACAATAATAATAATAATAATAATAATAATAATAATGTGATATTATTATAAATATGTTTTTAGTAGAGATAGCGAAGGTTTTACAGAGTATCAGACTTTAATAATATTCTAAATTGGCTTTTTAAGTAGAGAGATTTATGTCACTATGTATAAGCTTTTAGTAGAGATAGCGAAGGTTTTACAGAGTATCAGAATTTAATAACATTCTAAATTGGCTTTTTAAGTAGAGAGATTCATATCACTATGTCTTTTAGGATTGTATTAGGTTTCGTATCGACCCTTTTTTACTTCTAAGTATAGCTTCTCAAGTGGTGTAGGTTACGCTATGCGCCTTATACTACTCATAATGTGGACAGCATTCCAAAGTTTCATACTGCGACATAATAATAATAAAACAGGTTAAATAAGCGAAACAAAGACTCTGAAAGTGCGCACATTTTTTGACAGATTTCTTTGCCATCATTGCACTACTATCGTTGTCATACTTGATCTGAATAGCAATGCGATCGTCGCGTTAATTTTTAAGATCGTCCTTTAACCAATAGCGATCGTCGCGACTTTGATTTCGTCGGAATAAAGAGCCTTCATATAAAAGACGCAAGAATAGAATGTCTTCCGGCTCCCGGTCGGTTCAAAAGACTAGTTTTATAGTACGTACGGTCCACCGGATAATTCACTATATATCCGCTTGATATACGTATTAGGGAAACCAATTGTGTTATCCACTAGACAGAGGTTTATCTAGTGGATAGCGCACCCGGGTAAAGATCAGTAGAGAATGATTTGTTAACGTTCCGCAATAAAGAGAAATTATATAATAGACTACTCATTAAAATAGCTTGTAAAAACTCTTGATGATCAAGTTGATAAAACAGTTACTACATAGTTGATTCCAAATCAGTACAAAAAAATTATCAATCAACACAAAATTGTGTACAAATTGTATCACTTAATTAAATTCCATTTTACCGATACAAAAACAACCCGAAAAAGAATGATTAAAGAGTAAGGAATTTCAGAGTATTCGAATATTATATTTTGACACTTTTCCCCTCCCCCCTTATTTTATAAGCTTTTTTAGATCTACTCAATACCAGGGTGATTTCGTAATTCGTGCTTTTTAAATACCCCCCGCCCCTTTTTTTCTATTGACACAACAGAGTGTGTAACCGCGAGCGACCTCTGGACTCTCTTTTAATCAGGCTAATCACATAAGCACAAGACAAGAAAAAATAAACGGATATTTTTTGTATGAGCTTTGAGAGAGGTTTTATTAGTACTTACGATAAAATCTCTTCCTGGCTTGGTTCAGTTGACTTGCGATACAGCAGTAAATTTATAATCAATGAGTACATTAAAGCGAGAAAATTCATGTTCTCTTATATCGAGGATCATCGGTCTGCTATTCAATGACCACTGCTTTGCATATAGGATTGTCTGGATTTTGAGGGTATTTCTTTGACCAGTAAATGTAATGCACCCAGACATTCATCTTAGTGAACTTTGCTCGCTAGAAGTCAAAAAAAAAAAGTGAGGGTCACATGCACCTTAGAGCAAGGAACAAACAAACAAACAATAATAATAATTTAATAGTAATAATTATAAATAATTATAATAGTTATTAATTGTTATTTTCATCAACACATAATAGGATAAATCATAAGAAGATATCTTAAAGTCATCAAATAACGTTTCTGTTAGGCGGCATTTCCTTGTTTGAACAGAAAGTAAAATTACTTAATAGATAAATGAGGCACTGAAGAATGGGCGGTCAATTGCTGTTATAATAACTAATAAGTAATAACAATAATAATAATAATAATAATAATAATGATAACAATAATAATAATTAAGAAGAAGAATGTTAATGATAAGATAATAATAACAAGTAGGGGAGGGGTAGGTGGGTAGTTTCCCAGAAACTTACATTGATCCAGGTACGTCACTTTGAATTCATTTACCATGATCGTGCATGGTGCTCGAGGAAACGTGGAGCATTGAGTGGCAGGGGTTTTGTTCTTTCTCTGTTATAGCTCTTAGGCCAGTAATAAGTAATCTGAATTTGTTTTTTTCGAGAAAAGTAAGAATATACGTTTTCGGAGTCGGAGTCTCAAAATGGCCTCATGTTCAACCCGAATTTCGTTAACATTAACTATCCTCGTGTTCGCCGGGTTTGCAAACAAAGCCGCACGGAGAAATTTAGACGTCACTTAACATCAACAGAACAACTCTTTTTCTTTCACCTGACACTTTCGTGCAACTTGCGCGAGACTCGTAAAACTGAAACTTACATCCAGATCTTTGCAGTTGGTGTCTCGCATCTTGGTGTCTGTACATGGCAAAGTTTTGTTGATAGGTATTTCCAAATCGTAAAATCCAGAGGGACTCGTGCATTCGTCCTTCCCCATCATCAAGCCATTAACTCCTGGACCGTTCAGTGGGTGGCTGCACATTGGTTCAAACCGTTTGTCGTCTTCGTCCACGCAATAATGAGCCTCTGAAAAACGATTTTGGTTTTTTAAGTAGTGATCTAGCCTGGGTAACCGTCGAGATTAGCGGGCCAATGCTTTTTTTTGACGGTGGAGCCGAGAGAAGATTGGGGGAACAAGTCAACGGCTCCATCGCCAAGGAAGTAACCCCGCGCATGATAATAGGGGCTTTAAGAAACCTCTACTACGGCGGTCGTGGATGCAGAGACCTGGGGAGAGTACATCACCCTCGTCCGCCAAATTTCAGCTTTAAGCAGGTGGCACCCAAACAGTGACTACGGGGTTTCTCGCTCATTTGCTTTCGCTGCTAGTAAAACGCATGGAAGATGTAATTAGTAAACTGGAAAGCCAAAAGCATCAAATGTTTTCTTGATAAAGAGAAAACAATCTATGAAAGGTTTTAAAACCAGTGTTACTTATTATAATCATTATTATTATTTACTACCTTTACTCACTTGTAAAACCACTTAGATATTATTGTTTTACTTTCTTAACACTTAATCACAACTCCAACATGGCCGCTCCACGCAAGGGCTAACCTGCTTAGCATAATGTACACGTGACGCCTAACACGTGACCTATACCTTGATAATTACTAGTTACTTACTGCATTTGCCAGGTTCCTCTTTAGTCTCTGCACTTCGTTCCATTACTGATTTGAAAACGATCAAATTTGAGGTCTCTAAAATTCGTTATTGGCTGTTGATATTGCTTGATCTGGCTATCACCCGGAAGACTTGACAAAACAGTTGTTAGTGAATGTTTATAACAGCTTCAAAAATGCTTGAAATAAGAAGCAAAAATAACCAGGGCTGATGCTCTGCGCCTGTGCCAATTTTAACCTGAAGTATGCATCGGTCCTGCCACATATTAATGGCAGCCAATTTATACTGAAGCTCGATCGTCACAAGCTAGTTAATATTAAACATTGAATAGTTGCAAATCTTGCAACCCAACAAGAACTCACGGAGAAAGTGTTCCAGACTATTCCCCACCCTTTGTACCACTGTTGGGTCTCTACCTGTCGCCCCATGTAAAGGAATCCAGCACAGTCTTGGATTGTGGATTCCACATTCCAGGTACTGCATTCCAGTGTTTGTCAGTGGAACTTGGATTCTGGATTAAGTGGGATTCCGGATTCGTTGAGCTGATTCCGGACTCCGTAGCCTAGAATTGTGGATTCCACAAGCAAAGTTTTCCTGGATTCCAGATTCCACAAACACAAATTTCCCGGATTCCGGAATCCGGATTCCTTTACATTGGGTGATACCTGTGATGATTGTTCCTAAGTTGCTTGCGCTGTTTAGGTATAAAAAGAAAGAACTATTCGTTCTACTGAAAAAACACATTGATAAAGAAACAACAATCAAAAACAACCTCAACAAAATGTGTAAACTAGTTTAATAATGGATAAACACCTTTATCATTCTCGCATTGTGGCTTGTTTCACAAATTTGATCCTCCCCTATACTGAATCTTGTGGACCCATTTTTAATCTCTTCAAACATCTGAAAGGTAGGTAATAGAAATTGTGAAAACAGACAATTAATCTCCTAAAAATTAAGTACATTCAAGTAAAGAAGAACACTGTGGCAGTAAATTTTTACCACGAACGGTAAAATTAACAATACCCTGAAAAAGCTTTAATTCTAGGAGAAGTCTACCAATTTATTTAGAGTAAGGAATATCCATTCAATTATATTTTTCAGATTAAAGCTCTGTAATTTTCAGCACTATTTTATTTGTTGATGGAAGAGCATAATTACCTTATTTGTACATATAAATAAATACAGCTTTTGTATGTATGTACCCCTGGTTAATCTCCATTCCAAATAGGACCAGTTCAAACGTCCAACTTTTGATGTCCCGAACCTAATCCCTTCAATTACGTACATGAAGCGATCGACATCTGAATCAATTTAGTCCGACTTTTCTAATTTGGGTCGACCCATGAATTAAGATCGAGTGGCCCACATAGGAATTTCGACTGTTATGTGGAACCTAATGCATAAATTACTATTATGTAATTTATTTTCACTGGTAAGCATTGTAGACCATTGCACATCGATCGTGAAAATAAATTGAGTCCGACTAATTAAGTTCGACGTCTGAATCAACCGTCGGACTTGTATCATTTGGGTCGACCTAAAGAGCTATTAAGTTAGGTACATGAAAAGTTCGACATTTGAACTGGGGCAAACCGAAAATTACCTGTGTGTCTGTCTCGTTATCAAAACTCCACTTCTGCACTCCTTTGCTATATCGTAGTCTTGAAAAACACTTTTCAGCCTTAAACGTTATTTCAGACAACTGCTGAAGTACTTTTGTGAGTTCCAGTACCCCGTTAAGTCTGCCCGTACCAAACGCACTTTCAGAGGCGATCCTCTGAAATGAACGCATGATGTCATCTAACACCCAAAGTGTACTGAAGCCAAGGGCCTTCTGTAGCTGATATACATTCTCCATAAAAGACTGCTCTAGTTCCTCGTATGTCCCAAGCAGGTTTTCCAAGAAGGTTTGTCTGAGTTGATTGCTAATGGTAGCTTCTGTAATTAAAGCAAACCGAGATGACATAAATGTTTGATGTTTATTACAATCGACTCCCGGTAACTCAACCCTCTATAACTCGAACCTCCCGTTAACTCGAAGCAATTTTCATTTCCCTTCAGATCATTTCCCATATAATTTTACCCTCGATGACTCTAACTTCTGATAACTCGAACTTTTTTCTATTTCCCTTGAAGGTTCGAATTATCGGAAGTCGACTGTATATCCATCCATGAAATCACTGATGATTTCTGCTATCTGATTGGCTCTCAGCAGTTGTGATTTATTCGCAAATCCCAATGATTTTGCTCTAAATCACATCATTTATGTTCTAAATAGCATAATTTCTGCTCTAAATCGCACCAATTTTGTTCTGGATCGCACCATTTTTTGTCTTTTCTGTTTCAAATAAGAAATGTAAATGAGATGTAAAGCCTTTCTTGTTTCCACTTTTCGACAAAGCGGCTTCTAGAACTGTTTTAACAGTATTGCTACTGACTGGATTCTGCGATTTCAAAATGACTGTAATAAAGTGGTGATTGAACTTCTTGTCGGGTAATTTGGTCTGAAATCACACTAAAATTCCTAGGATTTCAAATCTATCTCGCGCTAAGTGCTCGTTCGATCTTAAAACTGCAAGCGTATGATTTCATACAAAATTGCACTTCACTCAGTTTATTAATCCATTCTGCCACTCTGAATTTGAGAGTTTACAACTGTCAAAGACCCTTGGAGAAAAACCAGTCCCTTTTATAGCATGTTCGTGGCCCAAACATGTTGACGGAGATTCAGTTATGGCTTCTATTCAACGACAAAACGAAATGTGGTCAGGATTTTGCCACTGGAATTTCCTGCCTACCTTTACATCGTCACATCAGAACAAACAATAACTCTTACGTGTATTCGATGCTTTGAAAAAGCACTGGTCTCGAAATTTTATGTCTTGAAGTGATAAGGGAGAATGCATGCAAAAGATTACGTTTTATCAACGAGGTTGGTGGGTAAATTTGCCAACTTAATTTGATTTTGGATCAATTTAGCTTTCTGGGGAACTGCCCACCCACCCCTCCCCTAACTCCGCGTTATCATTTGCGTCTCACTTGGGGCAAAACGTAGCGTTAGGGGAGGGGTAGGTGGGCAGTTTTTCCTTCCCAGTCTTTGTATACCACGGGTATACTGTACCAAAATCCATACGCAAAAATACAGCTTAAAACCCTTCGTCAAGAAAGATAAGTAAACATAATTTTGTCTATTTCATTTTCTTCTTCTTCTTATGAATCATGATCACTGTCACCACTTCTACTACTGCCATTGCCCTTGTCATTATCGTTATCGTCATCATCATCATCATCATCATCATCATCATCATCATCATTATTATTATTATTATTATTGTTTTCTTTTTAATATCAGAGACGGATTGGTAATAATGACTTAATTTAAAACTCTGGACCGCCTGCAAGAGTTAGTGACCGCATCTCAGCCGCAAGAAATGTATTTGTGAAATCGTTATTGACACAGTGTTTGCTATTTTTATTGTTTATACTATCCTTGTTATATAGTGCTTAATTCTTACTCCAAATATTTCTGTAAATTATGTACATATTTTTTAAAGTTGAATAAAATTATCATTATTACTATTATTATTATTATTATTATTATTATTATTATTTTTATTTTTACAGTGAAACCTCGACATAGCTAAAGGCTCAGGGACTGGTAAAATTTGCTCGAAATAACGAAGTGTCATTATATTATTCATTATAATCATCATCATCATTATCATTATCGTTATCAACTCAAAGATCATAGTCATCATCATCATTATTATTATGTCGCAGTATGAATCTTTGGAATGCTGTCCACATTATGAGTAGTATAGGGCGCATAGCGTAACCTACACCACTTGAGAAGCTATACTTAGAAGTAAAAAAAGGTCGATACGAAACCTAATACGATCCTAAAATACATAATGATATGAATCTCTCTACTTAAACAGCCAATTTAGAATATTATTAAATTCTGATACTCTGTAAAACCTACGCTAAGACATGATGATATGATTATCCCTAATAGAGGCCTATTTAGAAAACTATTCAGTTTTTACACTCTCATTATCTCTTATATACCTAAACGAGGCCATCATAATGTGATCATCTCTACTAAAAGCTTATTTATAATAATATCAAACTCTAATGTTCTAAAAAATCTAAGTGAAAACATCAGCAAGCTTGTGTTTCTAGATTTCTAGAGAAAAAAAAACCTAAAAGCTGGAGTCCTTAGCGCCCTAACTAAGTATTTATCTTAAATTTTCTGGCAATGTTTACTATTATTGTTATTGTTATTATTATTATTATTATTATTATTATTTTTACAGTGAAACCTCGACATAGTTGAGGGCCAAGGGACCGGTTAAATTTGCTCGAAATAAAGAAGTTTCGTTATATTTAGATTCTTTTTACATATTTTACTATTACTAGGGTAAAGGGCGTCGTTTATTATACCGAGGACTTCGTTATAGAGAGGGTCGTTATATCGAGGTTCCACTCTATTGCAATTCAAAACGAATGCATAACTATCGGTTGGTTGACTTGAAAAAATATAGCACTGTGATCAGTTTATTGGTAATTATTAGAAATTGATCATTTTTAATCTCATACCTTCTGGTTGGCTAAACTCAGCAATGGCCATTTCAGTCTGATGAAGGAGTGGAATATCAAAATTGTGTCCTCCAATGGAATTGTCAAGGTCCATAACTTTAGCTATCATATCAATACGAGCTGCTCCTAAAACAAAATAACTCTCAATTTCCGCTTTCAGTTGTGCCACGTTACGGGGCGTACCCTCTTCCAACAGGCATACAAGGTCAGCTGCAAACCCCTCCTTGTTGATCTCTAGGTTGGCCTTTAAAAGATGAAAACAAAAAAATTTTCAAGAACAACACGTACGATAGTTCGAAAGGGTCATTAACCCTATTTTGCCTGGCCCTTCTTTAGTTGGAGGCAATTATTAACGCTGCTGCAATGAAACTTGGCAGGTTTGTTGTGCGTCATAGCCTGCAAGCAAGCTCTCTAGGGCGCTCTAGCGGCGACGGAGCGGGAAAAGGAAGGAGAGCTTGCAACTATGTCTCTGGAATTTGAATTTCACCTCCAATTCTCCTGTGGCTTCCCGTCGACAGAGCTGTCAGATTTCCGCCAGTCAACGCGAAGCAGAAACGAGCGCGAATGTAAACGGACATTGAAAACCACGTGCCAAGGTTAATGACGTCACTACTAATGTCATCTCCGCCAATCAACATTTCGCATCGACTTTTTTGATGCAGATATTCAAATTCCAGAGACGTACTTGCAAGCTCTCTTTCCTTTTCCCCCCCCCCACCGCCAGAGCACCCCAGAGAGCTTGCTCGAAAACCATGTGCGTCACGGCGACAGCGACAATGAAAATGAAAATGGAAGTAAAAATGAAGAATAATATAACAATGACAATGGAACAAACTTATAACAATGTAATCTACCGAATGAATTTAAAACCATGAACCATACCTGCATAATGTCGGTAACTGAACTGACATCTATGAGATCAAAGTTCAGATCACTGGAATCTTCTAGTGGCCTATATTGCCCAAACGTTAACCATTTTTCGGCACTTTTAACAACTGAATCAAGTGCTGCTCGGCATTGTTTGTTGGTATCATAATCTATAATTACGAGTGCTGTTTCGATGTAAGCGAATGGACCCTGTGGTTCTTCCGATGTTTTGCTTGTGAATATCGCCGATGAAAAGCCTGTGATTCCTTGAAGTACAGCAACCATCTGTTGTTTGCTTAATTTGGTGCTTTCTGCTGCTTGAGCTTCCCTTATCGGCTTCAGGATTCTTTGGAGTGTATAGTTCATCTGTCGTTCTGCTTCTAGAATGGCCTGTATAAAACAATACCGACGAATAAAAACGAAATGGCAAATCGAACCTTTCCAATTAAAAGGTGCGCCATAAAATGCATCTCTTAGCCCTGTTGGGCCTTTTTACAGACCTAAATGACAGATTTCCCCTCCCCTTTCATATACTTCAAGCCTGAGAGAAGTACCCCTTACGGGCGGGGTCTCTCCGTATAAGCCATTATAGGGAGAACCCCTCCGGGTTTTCGAAAAAACTGAAGTATTAGTAAGATAGAATTTGTCCTTGTGATAGTACCTGAACGTACATCCTTTTCTCACTTTCGTCTATTGCCCTCGCCGCAATAAGTCGTCGCTTTTGCGCATTGACCTGAGCAGATGCTGAGTCAGACATTATAGTCGCTATCTGAAATAAAACATTTATTTGGTAAGGCCTTTTCACATTTCCTCACACTGTTTTTCGCTATCAGATTTTTGATCGATCTTTCGAGATCTTATTATGCCAATATTTCTACTAGCTCGGACCATTTGTATGTACTCTATAGTTTGGTACTAGGTATACCTGGTATTTTTCTGATGCTCTTCGAAGTCTCTATTCGGCGCAAAATTCTTTTTTGCGGAAGACTGAAAGGGACGGACAATATAGACAATAAAAAATAAAAAGTTACATTGTGTTCAGTAACGATAATTAGTATGCTGATAGCATTGTAAATAGTTTGAACATTAGACTCATATTAACTGGTACCTTAATGGTAATTAACTTCGCGATTTTGGGGAAAGAGTATTTCACGGGGTTTTGTTTGCGGATGTAAGCATTCTCATTTCATTTTATTTTTTAAAAAAAGCCAGAAAGATTTCAAATTTCTAGTTAAACTGGAAAAGCAAAATGTGAAAGCTTTATAAATTGACGTTATTTCACTTACTGAAGATACAAAACCTAGCTTAACATTAAAACTAGTTAACAAGTTTTATTGTTGGTTCATATCTGGTATATGTTGTTTCTATTACAAGTTAATATTGGTTTCTGTGATTGAATTTTCCGGATGAGTATTTAATTTCGCCTGCTTAAATTTCGCGGGGATTAATTTTCACGGGTCTTTATTAAAAAGCGAAATTAAGTTCCAAATAATAAGGTAGATCCTTAGATATTTCTTAGAAGAAAGTAAAACAACCGTTATCTCGTCCAACTGTACCAGTGCATAGCTGAGCTTTTATAAGTAAATGGGCGTAACCATTAGGAACCGCACATATTGGCGCAATTTATGAATTAATTGGCAATTACAAATGCAAAAAAAAGTTTTTCGTGTCTTCTCGCTGTAATCATATCTACGCAACAAGGCTAACTAATCTAAGCGAAATAAGATTGGATTTGTTTAGTTTGATTTGGATGGTATGAATGAAGATCCTGAATAGGCCTGTTGTTGACAGTGACTGCATACCACTTTCAACAAGAGCTCTTCTCTGGACTACACTCACCTGAAGTCGATCAAATTCCTTGTACTTACTGCCTTTCTTATAATTAATAATTACAAAAAAGAAAGAATAATCAGTTACTATAAATTATGAATCATGATGATGGATGCTTATCATAGTGCGATGTACCTTGGCACAAAAATCATCGACATATGCTTTCCGGTTTTTGCCTAAAGTGATTGTTCTAAACAATTTATAGCGTCCTAATAAACTCGCCTCGATGAACAAAGTGTCTGCTAAGATATCCAGTTGTTGAATGAGCTCCATCGTTGTTCTTGTAGAATAACCGAAGTTTGGGTCCTTTTCTATCAGTCGCTCTTTTAGGTATCTGGCATTGATTTTGCGACCAAGAGCTCGATAGTAGCCTACGTAAATAAATAAAATAAACAATAAATAAATTACTTAGGTTGTTGCCCCGTGACGAGGAAATATCAGATTTATTTGCAGGATATTAAGAAAGATTTAAGACCGATTTGTCTCACTCCTTCTGTGTCCAAAGTGGAAAGAATTTTTAAGACTTTCCCGACCCGCTTTTTTTTGTCAATCAGGGAGCTTAAGCAGCGACGTTTTTGTGTCTTAAATGCCTTGGATATAAAAATTTTGCTTCTTTTGTTATAGAGGCGATTTGACTGAAAATTTGCGCGAAACCACCCAAAATTTGAAAAACCCACTTTTTGACGTGCGTCGCTTATTGAAGACAATCAATATTGGGTAACCAAAGGGTCCTCAACAAATATTGCGCTAATTAATATGCTGTACCACTGCTCCATGTGGACAGACGAGAACAGTTCTACAGTTATAACAGTTTTATCTGATCACCGTAAAGCTTTCGATTTTATCGATCATGGTATAGTGCTGCAGAAATTATGTAAATTAGATATACAGCTAAGTATAATCAATTGGGTTATCGATTTTCAGTCGAATCGATCTCAGAGGATCAAGTTAGCACATGGTTGTTTTTCCATAGTGGGCTCCAGTCCCCTAAGGGATACCTCATGGGACCAAACTGGGCAGTGGATATTTGTCTGATAGATAGAAATGGTCATTGCGCGAGAATAATACCTCCATAGTTATGTGTTTGTTTGTTTGTTTTTACGTCTCAGGGAAGTGCTGTAAAAAGGTACCTACGTTTTTTTTCCTCATCCGATAATGAGGTCCATAATCGTTTAGTCATTGGCAGATGTGATTCAAAGCCAGTAAGCGCTACTTAGTTTTTTTTAGACTCCGACTGTTGGTCTACACTCGGGAACTAGACCCTAACTTACCGGTCCATAGTCTGATACTCAACTAGTAGACCCTTACTTCTACGTTTATTTTTTCAAGTCTTGATAAAGACCTGTTAGCGAATGTACACTACCAGAAAGAGAGTCTTCAAATTATGAAGCTTACCGGGTCGGTTATTTAAACGAAGTCTAACTTAAGCCGCCGTTTAAGAAATCATTGGACCTCCAGATCGCTTTCCTAGTGGGTTAATTTAAGAAAAATATGTGCTTTTCCAATCTACCCAATATCCTTTATTAAAAATTTTCAAGATAAATGACGTTTATATAAAAGCGTTGGGCAACTGCTGAAAATGCCTTAGAACGCGGTTTTGTTAAACACGGGCTAAACTCCTTTTAAAGAACTGGCCCACCAAGTTTAAGGGTGATACGCTAAAAGTAAGGAAAGATATTGATCCACAAAGTCGAGAAATTTTTTAGACGTTTGTATCGTTGGAGGGAACAAGAACTTGCCCACCACACAAACGTCTGCTAAATTTGACGTCGGATTTTCACTTTCTTGTCCAGATCAAAAGTTGAATAAGCCGCGGAAGGGTCTAATTAACAAACCAGGCGGCAGTTACAGGGCAATGTCAAGAAGATATTACTGTTTTAGGTCAATTCTAGGCTGAAGTCTTTACTTTAGTGCCTTTAGTCATTTCTCTAGTTCCCGTAGAGTTTAAAGGTGTTATCAAACAAATTAAATTTCAAGTGCTGAATTTGGCAGGCATAAAGCATTTAAAGTTGAAAAAGTTGACCTATTGTTTTCAAGTTTGATCCCATTTCCATTTTTGCCATCCGTTGAACCAGGCGACAGAGAACAGTTTCAGTGTTTAAATATAGCCCCTAAATAACAAAACTGGACCGTTAAATTTTGGAATTCAACTGAAGCGAAGACACGTTTTAGCTTTTTAAAAACAAAGCAAATGCTGCGACATAGCTTATTCAAATGCTCAGTTAAAGTAAGAAGCCACACCTGTCTGTATTTCCACTATTGATGGCGTCTGAAGCCAAGATTGTGTCGGGACAGTAAGATGACGTACTTCCTCCTGACTTATCCATTGGCCAGTCGTACACTGCTTCCATCTGTACGGGTTGTTTGTGGGTACAACTGGAAGGGACAGGCATCACGTTGTTGATTTACAAAATCAAAAGAATATTGCCTCATATTAATAACAAAAATAATAATAATAATAATAATGATAATATTAATGAAAATAACTATGATAATTATAATACAATGATAATGATAATAGGTAACAATAATAATAATAGTATTATTATTATTATTACTTTTGTTTTGTTTTGTTTTTGTTTTTTGTTTTTTTTCTTTTTAATAATTTAATCTCAAGCAGCATTTGTAAATTGCCTATTCGTAGCGAGATTTACAATTGTACATATACATATACAAACATATACAAACACAAATAAAGTTTCCATTATTATATGATACGCAGCGCTCACGTCGCCACCCAAAGGCTTGCGTTCATGCAACAACGAAGGCCGAATTCACTTTCCCGAATTAATTCTGTCATGTGATGGTAGCTTCCCTTTGTTAAATCAATTTTGGGCTATACTGGATGGAAGAAATCTGATCCTCAGTCCTGCACCATATATGTATTTCTAAGAAGGACGAAATGCATATCGGCATGGCTAATAGGCCTTTTGAAGCTAGTCATTCACGTGGTACAGTGCGTCCCATGCTGGAGAGAATGGAACGCACTTTGACAGAAAAAAAAAACAACCAAACAAAGAGCTCCTATCGGTGGATAACACCCTCCGAGATCTCCATAATACTTCAGATGATATGAAAGCCAAATTCAATAATTGTTTTATTATTCATTCAAAGTAATTCGTAGTTTAAAAACAAGCTAAACTATGCTTACCTCCATTGATGTTAAGTTCATCTTCGATAGTGCATTTTTGGTCGGCAAGTTTAGGAGATGGACGGTTGTTCATTTCTGCAAATATTCTCCAAATAGCATGATGTCGTCCGTCGAGTGGTCTTCTTGCTATTTATGCTGTGTTTTGAACCTAACGTTTGCCTATTTCTTCCTTGCGAAACGAGTAAAAAGTTCCGCCATTTGTATCACTACCAAAAAAAACTCAACCTCGTGCCCAGGTTTTCTCGTTTAACGGTTCAATAATCTGGCAATTTTGCAGAACGATTGACGTCATCAGTTCAATATCGCAAAAATTCTTTCAAATTTGGTCAACAGTAACTAGTTTATGATGAATTATGCGTATGATTCTAGCCAATCAGAAACAGAGAAATATTTTGAATGAATAATAATATAAAATGTTAATTTCCTCCCTTTGTCTGCTCCCAGTGAGCCTCTTGCTCTCCCGTATGGCGAGTTTTTACCACGTGAGTGACCAGCTGCAAAGAGCCTATTCGTATGTGGCCTTGTATAACTATCATTTTTTCTTTCAGCATTTTTCGATATGGCAATTAGGAGTCTATTTACCTCCAGTACAGCCGTATAACTCCGCTCTCATTGAAATGTGCTTATTCCAGGTAACTGGTCGAAAGCGGATATATAACTATGGTATTCTGATCAGAATTACCAGGAAATAGCTAGAAAATGAAAGACAAATTTTTATAATTTTCTTAACACTATAAAATCCTTTTGAGAATCGCACAGGGACCGGTTTCTAGTCCCCTCAACCCCTCTATGAGAATAATAAACCTGGAACCAGTCAGAGAAAATCCGTCAACACACTACTAAAACGAACGCCTTAAAATCAGTAAAGTTCCCTAGTTTGAAAGTGATTTGTTTAAAACTAACGAAGATATATAGCTATATATATAGCTCCATAGCGGAAGAATTTTACAGAAGTTTACGTTATCAACTATTTGGACGTATGATAATCCCTTCTCTGCCAAACGAAACAATTAGCGCATGTTTGCTAGATGTTCATTAACCCTATTCAGCGGACCGAGGCCTCCCCTTACTAAAAGTTGAATTACTTCAAAATCGTTCGAGCTATGACCACCAAACTTAACGACTTTGCATAAAATTTAACTGAGAACATTTAAAAGTTCTCGAAGTTCACGTCAACATTGATATTGCCATGGTAACCGAGTTTAGACAGCCAGTTTTTTCAAAATTTGCATTTTAGCGAAAAACAATAGGTTTTATTTCTATTTTTACTTTCTAAATTATTATATTACGGTTGATTTAGCATTATTTTACCAAAATTATTATAATTGTTAATAAAATCCAGGCTTTTTAGCGACAAGTTTAGGAAAAAAAACATCAGTTAATATGACTAAATAGCAGATGCTGGGTGTAATTTTCAACAGTATTCAGTTCTGTCGGAATTTCATATTTTGCAGATTTTTTGCTTCCTAATCATCCCTTTGTATTCGGATTTAAGTTTTCTATTAAAAATACCTCGATTCATAGGGGTTTTAGGTAAAATGGAGTACATTTAAATAATTCAAAATACGGATCCAAGATGGTGGATCCTTCCAGTTCCTTTTTTATTAATAATTGACGTCATCATGACATCACTGATATTGTTAAATATTATTTATGTGTTAGCCAACTTCTTGATTTTATCAGACACGTTACTATTTAAGTATTTTTTTTCTTTACGTCTTCTTTGAGGGAAATTTAGTTTCTGTCGATAATTTTAATAATTTTACGCCATAAAGACGTCAGATTACGTCATCGGGTCAGTCAGGCTATGCCCAGAAGTTGGAAATGATGAGTACTTTATTCTGTGTATTTTTGGTGGCCGTAGCATCAGCTTTTTTAAAGTTGAGGGGGGCCTCCGCGCCCCTTACCCCGGTCGCAGGAAGCAAAAAATAGCCCAGTCTCAGAATAGGGTAAATATAAATCATGAAAAGCTTTTGTTGAAGGATAAATTATGCTAGCCTGTGATTAGCTAGCTAAAGTTATACACAACCTTGTCTTCTGTTGCTCCTTGTTCCCTGTAGTATTGATAATTCACCCCATCATCGCTGTATTGAAGCTTGTAGGTTTCCACCCACTGATCTAAATCACTTCTTCCTTGTGTTGCTATCCGTGTGACATTGTTGTACTCACTGCCTAGCTCAATCTGGAGCCACTGATTTACGTCATTTGTTTTAGCTGACCAAGATCCACCTCTATGTCCTTCTTTAACTCTGTTCAGTCGGGCAAGCTAGCTATATGATCGCTGCTCAGTTCTGAAGATGCAGTTATTTGTCCATCTGTGATTGTTCCACTTTCCATGCCGAGTGATTCTATACAAGCTGAAAATTGAACACAAGACTTAAAACGAACCTGTAGGATTATTGTTGGGAATATCTTGCTGGATTGATGAGTAATGTTTTTAGAAAGCGTTTAACCCTTTGCAAGCAATGTATGGTGATCTGCATGTCATATCACAAGCAATTCGTTAAAAAAGGAGACTTTTGTGTAGAATTGAAGGTAGTGGAGTCTACGAATAAACAGTTAGACTATTTGTTCTGGTTTTCAAAGAGCCAAATAGTCAGTTGGCACATAAAAAAGTTGAAATCGAAATCGAAATCTAATTTTTAAATATGCACTCTATGTAATACCTTTACAGCCATATAGCTCAACTCTCATAGCTATACGAAACTCCCGGGCCACTGTTCGAAAGCGGATATACTTTGCCATAAACGGTGGATGAAGGTCATGGGTAACCACACGATTCTTGTCTGTGTTTCCTGTGAAAACCTACAGGTAAAGGACAAAACATAAGAAGCTGTGCAGCACATTTGTGAGCAAAAGTTTGACAAAGCTTAGTGAACATTGGCTGATGTGTTTACGATATGCTACAAAATATATCCAAGAAGTTAGGGCATTTTAGCGATGAATCTCACATAATATATAGATTTAGCCAGGGCTAAAAGCGAAGCTCTCGATTATATTTTTGCTCAAACAAAATAAAAAAAAATCGTGTAATGCTAAGAGGCGAAGGCGTTAAGAACGGTTTATTATTCATTCAAAATATTTCTCCAATTCTGATTGGCTAAAAGCACACGCAGAATTCACCATAACCACTTACTTGATGACCAAATTTGGAAGAAGTTTGTGTTTAACGAGGAAATGACGTAAAAAAAGCAGCCTTCTACAGGTTAATGCACCGTTAACCGAGAAGACCTGGGGAGGAGGTTGAGTTGTTTTCGTTGTGAAAACTAAAATGGCGGACACTTCACTCGTTTCAAGAGTAAAAACTACAGCTGGAGCTAGGCGTAATAATAGCAAAAAACATAGCAAAAACAGCAAGAAGACAACTCGGAGGGCGACATCTGCTATTTGGAGAATATTTGCGGAGCTGGAAAAACCAAAACGTACGCTATCGAAGATAAACTTAACATCGATGCAGGTAAGCATGTTTTAGCTATGTTTTAAACTAGGAATTCTTTTGAATGAATAATAAAGCAATGAATGAATTCGGCTTTCGTAGGATATGAAGAATTAAGCAGATCTCGGATGGTTTTATCCACTTCGGCCTTCGGCCTCTGTGGATAACACCCTCCTCGATCTGCTTAATTCTTCATATCCTGCTCAGCCTCATTCATTAATTGCTAAGTAAAAACAACAGTGGGTCTAATAAGCAAAAAAGCAACTTTGCACGTGCAGCACACTTTTTTGTACATTTCTTTGATTGCCCTTGTTTTGCACTACTACAACTTGAAACTTCCAGAAACTTCTTAGTTACGCGTTTTATCGTGAGAATGTCGTCCGTGTTCTTTCACTGTTGCTCATTTTCACCCTGGTGGCCGCTAGCATTTCTCATTTTCTCACTACCACTTCAAAATTTTCATGTTTCTCCAACAAAAAATGCCTCTTTGCCTTTTCTCTTTCGCTCTAGCTCTTTTTCTCGTTGAGTTTCGCTGGCCTGTTGCCCTAGTTATTCTTTTTCTCTGTCTTTCTCTTTCTCTATATTCCAAATTTGTCGACATGATAATTAATTAGCCTGCGAAAACAGACGTTTCTCCTCGTTCATCGCCGCTGAGGGACGTTTTCGAGAGGAGAAACGTCTACGAGCTCGGAGACGGAATTCCATACTGATTACGTACAATCTGTCCGGAATCCGGAATCATAAACGCTGATTGGACGACGGAGTAGGTACATTGTTTTAGGTATTGTTTACGAATGACAGACAAAATACAAAAGGCTACAAAGGTCAAATGTAAACGCGATGAATGTATAACAAAACAGTCAATATTTGTGGAATATATTCTTCTCTGGAAAAAGCATTTGAGTTTTGCTGGAGCTCGTTCGCAGATGAACACAATACTTTACCAAAATCGGCCAGGAAAAACGTAAAATTAGAACTTGAGCGAAATGGGTTTAAATCCGAGTGATGAGCGGATATGAGCCCTTTTTGGAGCGCAACATTGCTAGGGATGAAGCCAAAGCCGATCATAGAATTGTTACTTTTTTAAGAGCAGAATTGTGTGTAACAGTTGGGTTTTTCCACCTTTCTCAAGTTCCTTTGACCCCTACTGTAGCTTAGGCTTTTTATTCTCCATCTGAGTTCAACGAACGGATTTTCCTTTAACCAGCTATCAACGGGTCCTTCAAAAGTCCCTTTCTCCTCCCCTCCGCCGACTTTAACGTTCCCGACGGAAAAAAAGAACTCCTGATCGCAGGTTAATTTTCCTTCGACATTCAAGCGCAGTAAGTTTTTTTTCCTCAGTAACTCACAAAAAAATTATCACTTAATGTTCCTTAATCACCCATAGCCATAACGTGCTCTACAGGATTGACTTCGGCATATAATAACCCCCTCGACTTGAAAAACTCTTTATATCATACTGAGCCTTATCCAATAATTGTTTAATATTCTAGACCCAAACGCTCTGATTTATATACCCTATTCTAGAGTAAACTGCTTGAAAACCATACCCTTCAGAGCGGCACATACCTATATAGTCCATATATGGCAGTACCCCCCTCCCCGGGTGTTTGTTATGCTTACCTTCTCTGTATTTTGACCTGCCTCCATGTAGTACTGGAAATATACTCCATCGTCGCTATATTGAAGCTTATATGAAGTCACCCATTCTTCCTGGGATCCGCACCCTTGTGTTGCTACGCGTGTAACGTTGACATGATATTCACTGAATTGAACTTGAAGCCATTGATAATTATCATTTGTGGCAGATTCCCAGCACGATGCCAAGCTATCATTGTTTAGTCTGCCATAACTTGCAGACATTAAAAATGGCTCACCATTTGACGTCCATTGACCCTCCGAAGATGCACTTAGCTGATTGTCTAAGATATCACCACTTTCCATCCCCAGTGCTTGCTGGCATTCTGGCTGTTCTATAAAATGTTAACAAAGATGTTATAAAGGCGATGTTCAATGAAGAGGTGTGCTAAGTAACTAAACAGTTTTCAGAACTGGAAACGTGCTTGCCTTTTTTGCGTATGTATATATACAGTCACGATTCGCTTATGCTTACTAACAACAGAATGTGAATAGCCAAGGAGGTGCGTGTGGGTGGAATAAACAATAAAAGAAATAGAAAATAAAAAAATATACACTATTTAAAGTAGCTAGTAACTCAGAGGTTACTTATATTAAAAAATACAAGCTTGGAATAGACAAATTTATAAGCGAGAGCGCTACTAACACACAGGCTTAAATAACTAAAGAAATTAATTATTCTAAAACGGGTGATATAAGTAGATTGTTTGAATAAATTATCAGCAATTGTCTTAAAAGCATTGTTATTAATATCAAAAACTTATTTTTGGTGAAAAAATAAATGAACTGCAGAGTGAAACGATTCCCTTGGTCGCCATGTGTATAGCTTGCGTGAATATTCCACTCGTGACTTGGTTTTTCTTTGTTTAAACACTCGCCTAAGGGCTCGAGGGTGTACCAAACAAGTCAAGTCACTCGTGGAATATTTTACGTTATACTACTCGTTGGTATATAATAAAACACTCTATGTAATACCTTTACAGCCATATAGCTCAACTCTCATTGCTATACGAAGCTCCCAGGCCACTGGTCGAAAGCGGAGATACATTGCCCTAAGTGGTGGATTAAGGTTATGGGAAACCACTAGATTACTATCTGCGTTGCCGGTGAAAACCTACACGTAAAAGTTTGACAAAGCTTAGTGAACTTTCGCTACTTGCACATTCCCATAATACACCTTGCATTGTTTTCAATTTCTCTTTGGATTTACAATCGTCCCAAGGGAACTTGAGAACAATACTTATGCAAAGTTTTGGGGAGTAAAGAAGGTGTATTATGGTTAATGTCAAAGTAGTGAATTAAACACTTAATGACTGCTCCCGAGGGAAACAGTTAATTTTGTTTGCCGAGAATCTCAGTGATTTGTTATATAGCTGGAAATTTTGAAGCTGAAAATTCATTAAACCTCGCTGTAACGGCGGTCGTCCGTCAACATTCGTGGGTAACAGTGCATTGTTACCACCTCACGTCACACAACGTTGCCCGCTCAGAGATTTTGTCGGGAAATAGTTTCATTGTTAGATGTCATGTGACCTCGAAGTAACCAATGAGAGCGCGCGTTGGGAAGAAATTTCCAGCTATATAACAATGGCTGATGTGGTTACGATAAGCTACAAAATGTAAAATGTCCAAGATGAAGAAATTTCAGCGATGCTATATAACTAAAAAAAAATGGAAACCATGCATGTCGTTAGTAAATGCGATAAAGCTAGTGCGGCAAAATTCTGTTAAATGATCCAACTTAAGCCGCGTGCGGTTTAACAAATCTGTGGACCCCCAGGTCTCTTCCTTATGGGGTATTTTAAGAAGATAAATGCTTTTCTTGTCTACTCTATATGCTAAAACTTTTCACAATAAATGGTGTTTAGATAAAAATATTGGACCAATTGAAAATGGCTTAGAACGCCGTTTTGTTAAACACTGACTAAACTGCGTTGAAATAATTCGCTCTCTGAGTCTCTCACTGGCGTTGTTACTAGCGAAGTTCAAATAACTACCACGACGACGACGACGACGACAACGTCAAAAAACAATGGTTTTATGAGCAAAACAACAGGTCTGCACATGCATCACGCTTTTTAGTACATTCCTTTGACGTCCACTGCACGACTACCATTTGCAAAAGTGTGTAGTGTACAGCGGTTGTATGAGCAAGAGTGCATGGGTTAAAACAAATCACCTTCCGCAACAAAAGGAAGCCTTGTTAAGCAGAAAAAATGGTACAAGAAATTTCGGTCGTTTTGTTAAAAACGGGAAATAGGTAATACCTCGAAAGGTATTATTTTTTCTCCGGAAAATGTACACCCGGATGAACCGTTCCATTTTAATTCTCCCCGAAATTACCGGGTTTTCCATACAAATGGACTGGGAATATTGGCAACAGAGCATGCGTCGTAAAACGCGCGAAATTTGCATCTTGCAATTCGCATCAACGGGTTGTTTCCAATACTATTCGGAAACGTACTATTTGCGTTATTATAACTTAATACAGGGAATATAGTACATCTAACAGGACTAAAGGCTTGGTTACCAATGGTGGCGTCGACAGTTAAAAATGGCAACGACTGTTTACGAAAGGGAAATAGGCGGGGCCCGTTCCCAAAACGCTTGTCGTGTAAAGCGGGCTTTTAATGGGTTATTGGTTATTGGTTAGGGGAAGTGGTGCCCGGATAAAAAAGAGATGAAGCAAAAGCCGATCAAAGAATGATCACTTTTTTAGAAATAGTTTCATGTGTGACAATTACTTGGAAAAGTCATTACAGCTTTCCCAAGTTCTTTTAACCTCCACTGTGGCTTAGGCCTTTTATTCTTGATCTGTGTTTGACGAACGGATTTTCCATTAACCTGCGATCAGACTGTCCTTCTTCCCTCTCTCTTTCCGTCCGGTCGTTAATGATCCATAGCCATAATGTATTCTACAGGATTGACGTCGGCGTATAACAACCCTCTCCCTTCATATCATTCTGAGCCTTATCCATTTGTTGTTTAATAACCAACCAAATCTAGTTATCGTCGTGATTTATAGTATGTTATGCTTACCTTCTCTGTATTTTGTCCTTTTTCCATGTAGTACTGGAAATTCACTCCATCGTTACTATATTGAAGCTTGTATGAGGTCACCCATTCTTCTTCTCTACCGCACCCTTGTGTTGCTATGCGTGTAACATTGACGTAATATTCACCGAGTTGTACTTGTAGCCATTGATGTTCATCGTTTGTGGCAGATTCCCAGCACGACGCCAAACCATCATTATTTAGTCTGCCGTTACTTGCAGACATTAAAAATGGCTCACCATCTAACGTCCATTGACCCTCCGAAGATGCACTTAGCTGACTGTCTAAGATATCACCACTTTCCATACCCAGTGCTTGCTGGCATTCGGAATGTTCTATAAAACGATGGAAAAGGTGTCGTGTTTAATAACAATGTGTGCTGAATTGCTAATCATGAAGTATAGGTTCCAAAAACTTAGAAAATTGACATATTTCAGGATATGGAAGGGGTATCCCCGGATCCGGGATTTAACCCGAAATATAGTGCGCGATTTGGGAAAAGGAAAAATTTATTGACGGGATATGGGATTCGACCGCTGCTTGGGAAGAGGGATTCCCCAATATCTTGGCACGAGATGCGGAACTGCAGGGAAAGAAAGTGGTTTTCCGGAGAGAGATGACACACGTTGGGATGCAGGATTTTCGTGAAAAAGTAGCGGGAATGCGGATTCAGGATCCCTCTTCAACAATCTGTTATTTGCCTTTACATCTGCAGTGACGAGGCACTTAATGTATGCTAACAAGAGACGGTGGATGGGCAAAGAGGAGCGTGGGAGTCGGAAAAAAAGGAGAGTCAAATCAAAGGATGTAACACTTCAAAATGGATAGAAAACTCAAACAGCAAGTATTAGAAGATACTAGAAGACGATACAATTAAATAAATAAATACTGTATAAAATAGCTAGTATAGCCAAGGCTACTTGTTTTTTTGTGAAAAGAAAAAATAGTCAACCGCAGAAGGAAAACGATTCTCTTGGTTGCCCCATGCAAGTTGAGTAAAAATAACGTTTCTTCAGAGAGACGACGGACTTGAGGAACGATAACTATAGCTAGGAAGAAACTGGATTGCTTTTAGGGTTGTGAGGAATTCTAACGTGCATATCCTGCTAGTGGGTTGTAGGTCTATAAATTTGTCGTCCTCAGAGGCCACGATCCATTTGAATCTTTAACCAAAACGATCACCGCCTCTCAGTGGACGAGAATGCTCAGTTGATGTTTTAGCATGGAGCAAAAATTTCTAACACTACCTCCGTTACTGACTGCGTCCTTCTTCTTGTGTTTGTATTTGTGTTTGCTCTGCGCCGACAGGAACACCAGAGAGAATATGAACACAGAAAAGATTTCATTATAGAACCACATTTCCTAGGAAAATGAGACAAACAAGTGAAAGTGAGTGACTGCATCAATAGCGATCATTACAATCGTGATATCAACCTTATCATCGTACAAAATGAGGGTAAAGAAATGGACAAACGTAAAGAAACGGGCACACAAACACCAACCCATGGCCTGGCCAGTACCTCACGCATGCCCACAGCCATATCACCCGGGCGGTAGAAGCCATGGACATCAATGGTATGCTGATGAGCCTAAATAAGGGCAAAACAGCTGTCCATGGCTGCCACTCCCCGGGTGATTTGGCTGTGCGCTTGCGTGAGTTACTGGCCTGGCCGTGAGTTGTTGCATGTGCCTCTTGTTTGGCTTAGCCACAAGTTGTTCGGCAACTTTTCTGCAACTTTTCAGATTTTAAGCAACTTTTGCGATTTTTGCCAACTTTTAAAATTCTGGGCAACTTTTGATTTTTTAAAAGTATTTTTTAAATTAATTTTTACTTTTTTCGCGACATTTATTAGCTTTCTGTAGAAAAGTCAGATAAATTCAACTGGTTTATACTACCGTGTGAGTGCGTGGACTCCAGGATCGGCCTAAGTACCAATGCCAGCTTGGTGTTGCACGCATATCCATGACGTAAGCGGTATCACGTGACACGTTTTTCAAGATGGCGGACAACACTGTCAGTGATGCAGATTCCATCTGAGAGAATTGATATAAGATCAAAGCATTTATTCTTAGGTGACCACTTAATCAAAATTCTCACAAGCTTCTCCTTCGTAGTTATGTGTTGATATTGTTAGGAAAACTGAGTTGACTCTTGAAAGTTACCCTTGTGCCTTGAACAGGAGAAAGTTGACCCTTGAAAGTCACTCTTGGGTCTTTGACTTGAACGGTTAATGTTACTATCCCCAAACAAACGCAAACGGCCACAAAATATATTGAATGAACATTCTTTAAATTTCGCTAAAAAGTACAAACGTGTTTGCTTCTTGGCCACAAATAAACAAGCTGGATCAAGTTGTGAAAACCGAAGTTTTTTTTGTTGTTTTTGTTTATTTCTTTCTTCTTTCTTCTTTCTTCTTTCTCCTTCTTCTTCTTCTCCTTTTTTTTTTTACAGATGTTTAAATTATTTTGGGGAATTCATATCCCTATTATCCCAATAACTCCTTTAACCGGGTATCGTGACTGAATATATATTCAGTATCAAGTTTAAGGGAAGCTTTTCCAATCAACAATACAGCTAGATGCAATAAAAACACCAGAATCTGAATCGCCAAGGCAGTTTACAGCATAATCACCTGTGAAGAACAAAAGGTTGAGGGGGAAGGGGCAGGTGTTTTACGGTAGGTGGTTCAAGGTGAACCATGTCCTAATTTTCAATTTCTTAATTGTGTAAAAGCGCATTTTCTCTTCGTTGCCCATGTTGGTTTATTCACAGTGTTGCAAACCCATTAAAAATGTTCTTCAGCGTTATCTGAACTGTATTATTATTACGGGTTTTATGTTTTATTGAAATATGTAATCGTTTCATTTTTGAAATTTTACAATAAGCTGCTTATAAAATCATATACCCGTAGCCATTTTTTTGTCTTTTGTGAGCTATTGAGAAATTATAAATTATGGACCATGTTTTTCCTCAACCTCACTAATAATTCATGAACAGAAAACAAAGAAAATACTACCGAAACACTGGTTTGGATTTCTCTATCGGTTTTTGCGAACTTTAGATTTCAGTTGAATTTCTGTAAGAAAAGACTCTCCCAAGTATTTTTTTTTTCAACTTTTGACTGCGACCAGCGAAAACTCGTCAACTCGGCTGGAAAAACGCCTTGAAAACAGTAAAAGTGCAAAGTTTGAGAGTGATTTATTGAAAAAAAATTTAAAATATAGCCCCGCAAAGTGGCGGAACTTTACAGAAGTTTGTATGTTGAGGGGCACGTTCCACTGCATGTGAAATTCCAGTGAGGGCCTGTTTACATGGAGGTGGGGACCCCAGATAGGTGAGGTAACATGCGGCGGGTCACCCCACCTATCATGTAAACGTGATCAAATTAAAATGAGAGATTATATGGACAGGTGGATTACCCACCAAAGCAGGTTACCTCACCTACCTGGGGTCACCCAACTCCTTGTAATCAGGCCCTAACTGTGTAAAGCTATATCATCGCTGACTTTCGACGTATCACCTTTAGACTTCGTAAGTTTTTCAATTTTAAGGCACTCCTTAAGGGAAAGAAAAGAATAATGTGACAAGGTCTATTATATTGTTCATTTGAGAAACTATAAAACACTCCACTCCACTCCGTGTTTCAACCGATATGCAGATATCTCAAAGTCGGACTTAGAAACTTGCCAGCGCCTTGTTTTATAAACCCACATCTCGGTGTCAAAATGTCTGAATATTTAAGTTCTCAGATAATGTTCATCCGACTATTCTGATGTATAGACCTATTCGGCTAACTCAGTGTTGTACCCAATTCAAGTCTCCCGGGGTTAAGATTCTTTGCGTATTGTATTTGCATTACAACGTGGCATTCTGGGCACATTTAAATGATATGGAAATTTCTGAAACAAACTTTTTATTCCCAAAGGGTTTAAATTAGGTACCACATTGACTTAGCCTAATAGGTCTATTTCCTCCTTTGGTTTCCCCGTTACAGAGTGATATAATTTAATTCGTTTTTGATTTCTATAAGGATTTTAAAAGCATGACTGTGTACCTAATGAAATGACCTGTTTTCTTTTAATTACTTAAATGGAATCCTGATAAAGCAAAACAATGAAAAGGAACTAAAGCTTTTACCTTGAAGCAGTGAGAGTATGACCTCCTTGAACTTGACTCTGAAGCAAATGTGTTAATGGGCGATATGAATCTACTATTAGAAGAAGTTCACAGCCACGTGCATTCATTAAGGTTATCAGGCAATCGGAACGGTGTTCAAAAACGCCACCAGTGAAGATAAACCCTTTTTTGGATTAAATGTTGCCTATGGGTGGGGTCAACAATGTCAAGTGGCAAAGACTAAATTTTGTATGAATGATTACCTGGTGTTTGTCCTCTTGGCACTAGCATTTTATAATTAATTATTAAAATGTAAGAATGTCAGAGTAAGCGCGAACCTATTCCACGTGCTTTCGAAAAATTCATAAAAATCCATGTGATGTACATGTGATTTGACATGTAGGACATATCCTCGAAAAAGGAAAGCCAGGTGTGTTTTTATTACACAAACAACGACAAAACAAAACAACGACAACAACAAAACATCATTTTAATTTTTAGTTAAATAACCTGTCTTGACTTGTTCATCTTTTTGTCTTTTTCTTGTTCTGCTTTAATTTTTTGCACGTTTATTGCATTTTTGTTTTTCGACCAGTACGGAAAAATACTTTATGATCTTTTCTATTTAGTTCTAGCGTAATAATTTTATTCAATTACATCTAATTTGTTTGTAATAATTTTATTATGAAAACTTATTGTCCTTTTTGCTTCTGTTAGTAAATGAAGCTGAAAACAATCGTCAAATATATCAGTCTAACAGCAAACACTTAATAAAGTATTCTCAAACTTATTAATAATTCATTAAGAAAATACAAAGGAAATTAATGTTTAATGAGTGTTTGGAAATCGGATGAAACGCTGCTTAGTATTTGCATCCTTAATTTCTCCTTCAAAAATGATTTTGTTTGAGAAGAAATATCAAACATTCGACACAGTGTTTCATCACCAGATGAAACACCTCGAAGTTCGTCAAAAATACTCCGCAGCGCGTCGTATTTTTCAACTCTCTTCTCGGTGTTTCATCTGGTGATGAAACACTGCATCTCATGTTTGATATATTACTTCAACAATAAAACTCCCTCCCTGATTTGTTTCCAGGTTTACAGAATTTTAGATTTAATCTATTCGACCCAACTAAGAGATTTTGTAGACTGGCATGCCCATGATATTGCAGAAGTTTTATCCATAATAGCAGAATCGTCTGCAACCGTAACACTTTTGAAAGCCACAACGAGTTCGTCGGTGAGGACCGCATCTGTAAAAAATGCAGTGGTTGCAGAGGTAACGATAATGACGGGGATGATAGGGTCTCGTCAGTTTGGCATCTGCAAGAAAATATGAAGAATATGACTAATGTACATATCATATGTATTCAAATCAGCGCTACATTTTTGACAAACAAGTTAGTAAGCGCCACAGCTGAGGTTAGATATAATCAAAATCAAAAGACGTTAATACTATTATTGTAAGACGGAAAATTATAACACAGTAATGAAAACAATTCTTTGTCGCGCCAAAGTTTCAAATAAACGCCGCCCTCGCATTAGCACAGTATTTGAGACGAGTAAATACTGTAAGCGATACCGAAAGGGTTATAGGGAGTGCGGGCGAGATCGATCGAATGTCAAAACGCTGTTGTTCCAACGTTGTGCTTTGCATAAATCTCCGTGATGTAAGGTCAAAATGCGCGTAATTGTATTACGAGTGATAGAAGGTCCAAACGCTAAAAGTCTAAACATACATTATACTGGTCAATACAATAAAATTTTAGTGTAATTCACAAGCGTACATATAGCTATTGTTTCCAGACTCCAGCTCTATAGCAATAGCGACACCTGTAAATTCAACTCGTGAAAGTTTCATAAAAGTGACCCCTGGCAACAAACGAGCGACGCTTGCGTAATGGCGACATGGAGATAAGAATTGCAAGCTCCTCTGGCCGCCCGCAATTAATTATGCCTTACATAAAATTATATGAAGAAATGATTATTGGCTTTCTCAGGACTTAGTGATGCTCACTGAAAACCTTTTTCACATCTTACAGTCATCTTCGCCATTAAAATGAAAATAGGAAGAAAAAAGCAAACAAGCAAACAAAAAACAAAACTCATCACTATTACACTTCGCAATCTATCAAAAACGGCGGCCATAACTCGATTTGAAATTTTCTAACCTTCTCCAGGTATTTTGCCAAGATCGGCTTTATCTTTAACATCTATCTGCTCTGGTTCCGAAAATGAAAGCTGCAGAAATTACTCGATATTTAGTTATTACTGCATGGTCTGTGCCCTGAATGTTCACAGTATTATATAGATTCCATTTATATCTCAAGGGAAAGCGTCACGTTAATTTTACACGCTTTGTATGTTGGGTGTTGCCATGGTAAAAAAAATGCGTTTTTTTTTTCGAGGCAATGTTTAAATGGTTTCTAAATAAGAATAGCCGTTACGTTGAACATTTAGTCACAGATTTTAGTTTTGAAAGAGCCATTCCTCCTAAACTCCAAATTAGCTCCAGAAAGGATAAGATTCAGAAGCAAATTTGTCAGATAAAATACCATAATTTTCTAGCTTAGATAAATTGATTTTTTTGTTAGCTTCGCCAAAAAAACAAACAAACAAAAAGAAAGAACATTGGCAGGAACACCGCAACAGCTGTGGCCAATTACAGGGGCCCGGATACTAATAAAAAAACAAAAAATAATAAAAAACACAGCGATTCAAGAAAAATGGTACTACAGCTACACACAACAAGTTATTGGACGAGACAAGGGACGAGCTCTATTACATTTTAAAACGAACGTGGGTCTTCACAATCATAGGAAACAGCTAACGCAGACTTATAATAACTAATAACTTCCTGCGATAGTTGACTTTTAAAAGTCATAAAATTAAACTTACATTAGGTTTTGGATAATGGATGCATGAGCTGTGAAATCATCCCAGCAACAAAAAGCAGCAAAAGACCGGCCATTTTTTAAGGATAGTTTCTTGCAGTCGTAAGGGTTCACTATTGCGCGAATGTGGTGACACCTTTCATTTAGCTTTATTGAGGTCTAAGACACCAGCCACGGCACGTATATCTTTCATAACAAAATCAATATTGTTTAAAACAATTTTAGATGCCATTGACATGCATGGTTGAAGAGTTTTCTGAAAAGCACTTTTAAGCACTTTAAAGGAGCTGTGTTCAGGGGACATATTTGTTTGTCTCTAATCTCTGATTTTGTCATTTACATGTAATTTCTTTGCCTACTTTAAGTTCCATAGTAATTGAGGGCAAGTAATTGCTAAATAAAACAAAATGAACTGGACTGCCGTGACACAGCTCCTTTAAAAATAAAAGGTAAAAGCAAAAGTGTTACTGGCTGGTACTATCTAAATGAACCCTGAGAGACCCTTCTAGAGGTATTCTTGCAAAAAAGCGTGAGTGAAAAGAACTTTAATTGAATTATCATGATCATAGCATAGCATATGGGCCCTTATATTAAGGACTCTGTTTATTCAGGGGAGGGGAGGGGATATTTGCAGCCTAGGGAAGGAAACGAAAAAAACCCACGTGAAAAAGGGTTTATGATTAGTTTAAAGATTGAGTTGTCTGGCATCTGCGTTAAAAGCATTTAGTTAAAAATGTTAGTACACTGTCGTTTAACGTTTTTATTTTTCGTTTTTAGCATTTACAGAACTGGACAGTCTTTAGCTGTAGAAATAAATGCTGTTTTCTTTGTTTTTCTCAGTTTGGATGCCACAACTTAACTTTTACGTACGGTAACGGCGATAATATGGTAAATGCAAAAACGCCTGCAGTTGTAACACACGTGATTACGACAGGAGCGATAACGACGGCGTCTGCATCTGTGTCAACGATAAGTGCAGAAGCGGCAGTGGTGACGATAATAACCCAGACGACTGCTCTTTTTAACATCTGCAGCGATGTTATGGAGAACATAAGTTAATTAATGATGTCTTAAATATAATAGGTCGTTTGCACGATAACGTCTTTTTACCACTAGGAACAGGAATTCATTTCGTTTTTCCCTTGAATTCCATTCCGTAATCCCAGTGAGGTATAAAGAGCAAAAGTCCTAATCTTCATCAAGAAAGCAAACACGTGAAGAATTATGGTAGTAGTAAAATGATTCCATCATGCAAATGACCTATTATGTAAAGAAATGATCGAAACAGATATCAATCGATGCTACCAGGTTTTCGGTTTCCACATTACGATTTCTAACTAGTAAATAGGTTAAGAATCTAATTAGAGCCTTTTGCAGGCAGCTTCGTTTTGAAATGAATTAATGATAGTGATTTTATCAACTGTCTCAACTTGTTCTTTGTTTGGCTTTTGGCGTAAGTTTTTTTCCTCAACTTTATCCCATTACTCCACGATAGAGCTATTTGCTTGTTGCTAATTAGTTTTTGGGTACTCGATCGGAGCAGGTGTAGCAGTACTCTAACCCTTTAACCCTCGGACGTACAAGGGGGTGAGGGTGGATGACTTTTTTCTTAGACAAACAAACATCAGCTTCTGGCGTTTTCAGCAGCTGTCCGTAATCTCCTTCGCACGAATTGTTAGTTAAGTTTGGTGATGATCAATAACTATGGTTTCCAGATATGACGTCATTGTAGGTGGTTGATTTTTTTTAGTGAAAGTGCATGTTTTTGAACATGTTTCAACTAGAAAATCAAATTACGCCTGTGGGTAGAATGACGCAAAGTACTTATTTATGTGTTATTTTACACGTCAAGCACAAAAAATTACCAATTCTTTCCGTTTTTAAGAGATTTCTAGTTCTGGGTAAATCCAACATGGCGGCCCAGATGGCGACCATTTTTGGGGACGTCATAGACCTCCAGCAGCACTATAGCTCATCTTGTTGAGAAGATGAAAGGCTTTTCAATATGAAGGCAAAATCTGCAACATATCAAAAACTCAAGGGAGAGGTTCCATAAACGCCAAGCCCCCCCTTGTAGAACGGTGAGAATATGACTTTGTGTGTACATGTACTTCCGAGGTTTAATTAATTAATTAATTAATTAATATTTTTGTGCTTTATATTTAAAGTAGCTCTCACCTTCACCAAGAGCGATGACTGTATCATCGGTGTCTTCTTGTGGCTGGCCTTCATCTACCTCCTCGCCTATTTTGTAAAAAGAAATATTAAGAACAACAATAGCTTTTTCAAGACTCTTCTTTATTCATTGTGTCAAAAACATCAATAGAGAACTTTAGATTCGAGGACGAGGAAAACTACCAAGACAAGATTTCTTTCGTGTATTTTCCAAAAATAAACAGTCCGGGAAGCTTCATCGCAGTTTTTTCACTAGCAAAGCAGAAGCGTTTACTTTTTTGAAGGAGAGTTTTTGTATATTAAATGTAGAGAACGCTCGATATTGTACAAGCGCATAAAACGTTCGTCTTCTTATCCATCCTAACGCCGTCCTGGAATGCTGTCGAATTTCAAATAGTGTCATAAAAATGTCAGCAAATACTATTTGCACTTTAGCGTTTATCTGTTGTCTCTGTTGACTCTCAGAATGGTATGTATGACTTGGATGTGTTGAGACGATATATGAGATGATATTTTTCTCTTTTGCATGCCTAATGACGCTTATGAATGCCCAAAAGTGTTACTGAATGTTGATTAAAATGCAAAAATCCTACTAACTGACTTTTATTTATGAGCAAATGTTTGTTTTTTCGCGCTGATGAACGTATCTTCGCAATATTATGCGCCGTTTTACGCTAATTATTGCGTAATTTCTCGTAATGAAAAGCGGAAGTCGTAAAATTACCTCGGGTATCTCCTTTTCCTACTTAGTATTGAGAAAATCTTGTTTTCGTAATCTAAAGGTATCTGTTGTTATAAAAATACTTGGTACCTTCCCCTGGCATCTCATCGGAGTCTTCATGTTCCTCGTCGTCAAAGTCTTCTTCGCCCAATTCTGTTTCATTCTTGTCCATTTCGTCTTTAAAATGGCAATAAACGAAAAAAAAAATTAATAACCACCATATTGATAGTCTGAAAAATGAGTTTCGTTTAGTTCAACATTCGAAAAATTTACTAACCTTCTGCAGGCATTTCATTCTCTGGCACATCGGCTGTTTCCTCACCATCTATTTCCCCAAGTTCCGACAACGAATATTGTAGAGTGCAGACATTCGAAAAATTAATCCATAGGTACCTTTGCTTAGCACTGATATGTGTTTTACTGTTGCTTTGAAAGCTCTTACTGTGCTGTGTCATACATTTTTAAGCCTTGCACAGTTTTTGAATCAGTACAAGATGTGACTGAACATGATCACAGTTCTTTGTTTTTAAAGGCCGCGCCCTATGAGTAAGATGCCATGCAAATTAGCTTCAGAAATGAAACATTAAAGAAAAATGTTTCAATAACAAAATGCTAGTCTGTTTTTGTGTCTGCTGGTAGTACGTAAAAGGCTCTTTAACAAAGGGTAATCAGAAAGCAAAAGAAAGTGATGACATAGTTCTTTTAACTCGTGGAGCCATGCGTACAGTTTTAAACGTTTCTTGAGATAAGGGATAAGGGATGAATGAGCTGCGAAAATCATCCCAGCAACAAAAAGCAGAAAAAGACGAGACATTGTGTTAGGGCAGTTTGAATCTTGCGGTCTTTACCACCTTAATGCTCTGGATGAGAACTGACACGAATATGGAGGCCTGGAGCACGAGTTGCAGCACGTTTATTTGTTCCAATAACATCAATATTGTTTTTACATGATAATTTTGAGTCCTGATAGGTTTCATTTCAAGTGCTTTTCATGAAGCATCTCAGCTAATACTGAGGGGGTTCGTATGTGTAATCAAATGGTGACGAGTTAAATTAGGGAATAATTTCACTTGCGTTTTGTCCAAATCCTTATAATTTCCCGAGCCTTTAAAGGCTCGGGAAATTATAAGGATTTGAAAAAAAAAAAAAAAACGCAAGTGAAATTATTCCCTTATTTCACAAGTATACTATTTGATTACCTATTAATATCATGGGTGACGAATTACGTTAGCAATCTTGGATTTTTGACATGTTTATCCTGGATCGTATCGATCGAGAACTTCACTATCTCGAATGTTTAGCGCTTAAATTTGACTCAAGATTGGAATTTTTCGATAAAATACCTGTTAGAATCCTTCCTGATGTGCTCTTTGGTGTGTTCAGGTTTTCTAAAGCGTCTTTATATGCCCTGGCATCTTCCATCATGACATTTTAAAACTTCGTCGCCATCTTGACACTGCGACGTTCGGAAGGTTGCCATGACAATTTTGTATTTTCACATGTGAAATTACAAATTATCGCTGAAATTTTGCGCCAAAATTAAGGAGTAATTCGTCACCTATGATATTAAGATATCAATTAACCATAAAGAAGATATTAAAGCGATACTGGGTATGCGGACCCTCCACGGGTAATTAAAAGTAAACCAACCCGTTAAGTGTCTCTGCGGTACATGAACATTTTTGTCACTTATAACTATTTTTTTCTTACTGAATAATTTTTTCATACTGTACCCTTTTTATACTAACACCTAAGTAATTCTTGCATTTCAGAGGTCTGTGTTATAAAGAACTCAGGTAAAACTCAAGATCACTCCTGCTCAGTGGAAAACTTTTTATTCATCAGATTTCCACTCACGGAAACTGCGGTTCCAAATTCTACTGAAAGGGCAGCCTCAAAAGACGAACACGGGGATTATTACTGAATCAACTTCTAAAACTGGATGTAGTAAGCTGTGAAACCTTACGAAACCAAATGATATCGCAAATATCGAAATAATATCGAAAGCAAAATGCTTCTGATGAGCTTCTGACAACTTGGTAGATATTGGTTAAAAGTGGATTTTTTTCGTACTGGAATTTGATTTTTAAATAAACAGCCGAAACTTTAGCTGTAACTCAAGGCATTCAAATTCCTTTCCCTTGCCACTTTGTAAAACAAATTGTAAGCAATTTTTAGTAGAAATCAATGTTTAATCATCTTTAGTTACTCATCAAACAACGTACGTTATCTAAACTGTCCAAATACTTACCCAGCGGTTTAGTATATATAATTCCTGTGTTTTTTCTTGAATTTGTTGTTGCGTTAGGTTTTCTATGAGTTTATGTCGGTTACTGTTATTTTATTTTAGTATTATCATTATCTTTGGCATATTGCAAGTTATAGTGCTATACTTAGAACACGAGTTTCCACTCAGTAGCATATTGGAATTGAAGTATTTCAAGCACAATACTTTTTAAAATTCACGTTTGAGTGTTTCATGAAAGGTAGTTTTGCTCTTTCCAATAAAAGCACCTTCAGAACATGCGGCAAGACAACATAAGGCGACCTTTTAAACACATCTTAAACATGCATTTTTTCAACTTTAACGTGCATTCTATCACGAGAGCTTCTAATTTACAGGAGATATTTCATGATGAATTGTAACTTGATACCCTAAAAATACATCATCAAACTTAGAATCAAATAGATCGAGATCTAAAGTAATAGTCCGTTTTTGCTCTACAAGTCCGCCTAAACTAAAAAGAAGAAAAAAAATAACGTCTTGTGTACGTCTTGTGCCATGTTTCGGCCTAAAAAGAGGGTAGAATTCATCATCAAAGACGAAAAATGGTTACTGGAAGAGCTTTCGAAAAAAAATAAAAGGTTCTGACAGGGTAGATACAACAACGTCGTTATTTAAAAATGAAAAAGTCGGATAAAACTCGGATACCAGCGTCTTCAGAGTTTTCTCTATCAAGCTGCAATAACCATTCACCCTTTAAGCCCCAATATCCACAAGCAAATTCTCCAAACTGATCTCTATACATTTCTTTAAAGAGTAAGTTGAGAGAGTTTGATAAAAGATCAAAGCATTTTCTCTTTGGTGATCATTTAATTAATTCTCTTAACCTAATCTCTTGACATTGTATGGATATTGTTAGGAGAAAATTGATGTTGGTCACTATTGGGACTTAAAGGGTTAAGAGAGCAATAGTTAGTAGCTATAGAGGAGACTGGATGCGGCAAACAATCCTATATTTTCTTTTCACAAAAAGTTACTGAGTAAATGAATGCGACGTTTTTATTGCAATAAGATGAATAGAAACTGATAACTGTGCCTTCAAAAACCTACAAAAAAGGAGCCCAACGGGCTTCATTTAACCGTTCCATTATATTAACCATTGGAGAAAACATATTGTTTCTTCATTTTTTCATGTTATTTAACTAAAATGAACTCCTGTTAGCCTTTTTCCTTTATTTTTTCATTTTCTCGTTTCTTTTACAACCTTTTTCCAATTAAAAGTACGTATGATAATTGATCGAGTAAAGACCGAGAAACTGATTGTTGGACAGTTACCTCACGACTAATAATGAAACAAGTTGATGTGCTGAGCACTGCAAAGCAGTTTATTTGTTCCGCAGGAACTTGGCAGAATCATGAATAGCTTAAAGTGAATACAGTAAACTATAATTTAAGAAAGTTGAAAAATAAATTGATATCGCCCGTTTTGTATTGTACACTTAATGTCAGATCCCGAGGGAAACAGTTAGTTTTGTTTCCCCGAGATCTTCTGCTACACGTATGTTTGAAAAGGTGAGTTGTTTTGAATTTTCGCTTTAGTGTTTGTTAAACTGTGAATAGAGTGTTTTCAACTGACGTCACGGCGGCCATATTGTTGTCCCAAAACAATGAAACGGCGGCCATGTTGGTATCCCAAACCAGTCCTCTGGGAGTTGAACTCTTTTCTTATGGTAACGCTTTCTTTTGTTCCAGTAAATTAGCATAGATGCTGGCCACGTGAGTGAAAACACTCTATAGTTGCATAGAGTCTTAGACCCTGTTTACATGGAGTGGGGGACCCCGGTCTGGTGGGGTAAGTTTCTTTTGTTTTGTGTCCCCCAGAGCGTGAAAACAAAAGAAACCAACCCCACTAGACCGGGGTCCCCCACTCCATGTAAACAGGGTCTTAGTAGAATTTGAAGAAGGTGTGCTTTAATATTGATGCAGTGGTCAAGAGACCAAATAGAACGACTGTGTTTACAACCTGGCGATCGCTGTGTTCGCCACTGAAACAGCGTGTTCATCGAAGTGAAAGTTCAGTCGACCAGCGTGCCTTTACAATAAATAATTGATCTGACACGAATATCTGAGAGAAATTGACATACAATACTCATGCAATCAGCGGATTCTGAGAAATCTTCAGTCAAAGTACTCTCGGACTACCACTTGCGAGCGTGCAACCTTAAGCCTGTTGCTCCTGGAGGGGGGAGGGGGGAGGGTATTTCCGGATATTTTAAAACCGGCCGGTGTTGTATAATTTAATAAAACAGCGGTTGGTAATTGACAGGATAAATAAGATCATCAAGGCTGTTAAAACAACTGTAAAAAAGCTGATGATAGATACCAGAACAATAAAACACTGTCAAAAGAATACACCAACCCCATCACTGTATGTAGCACCCTGAAGAAGAAAGGCCGTGCCTTCGAAATATTGGTAAAAAATATATATATTCCCGACAGTAAAATCAGCCATGCTTCTTTTGTTTAATACGGACCTGAAGAGCGTCATATGTCCCTGGGTATATTTACTCTTGGAATATAAAAATGCTGGTGGGCAAGACACAAACTGTGTTAGAGCGCCCAAGAGTACCGCCACCCTTTTTCACATGATTTCAGGCGCACAGGGTTAATGATTCGTTTAAGGAGTGGTCTGGCTTCAGCGTTAAATAGGATCTCTACGGGTCAAGGATGACAGCACAAAGTCGTTTAAAATTTTATTTTGCTTTTTAAAAGTTTACAGAACTACATAGTTTTAAGGTGTTGAAATGACGATTGGGTTCCATGTTTTTCTTTTTCGATGCCACAGCAAAATTTCAGTATCACCATTTCTTCTTGTAACCGCCATAATATGGGTAAACACAAGAACGCTTGCAGCCGGAACACACTTGATAACGACAGCGACGGTAACCATAGCCGCCATAGCCTTTGCATTTGACCCAGCGATAAACGCAGTAGCGGCAAATGAAGCGGTAATAACAGTAACGTTTGCTCGGTTTGTAACGTTTGACCCATTTGGCATCTGTAACAGAGTTAGGGAGAACACAAGTTAATTAACTGTCTGAAATATAATAGGTCACTTGCACGATGACGTACGTGTTTTTACTACTATGAAAAGAGATTCATTTGATGGTTTTTTCCCTCGAATGTAAATTTCGTTATCCCAGTGAGGTTTAAATAGCAAAAGCCCTAATTCTATCTTATTTGGATAAGAAAGCAAAACCCTCAAGAATTCTGGTAGTAGTATTAGTAAAATGATACCATCATGCAAATAACTTATTATGTAAAGAAACGATCGAAACAGATATCAATCGGCGCTACTAGCCTTTCAGTTTCGAACAAAATCAGGACTTTGGGAGTCCAGCCCATGACCTCCGATTTCTAACTGGTAAATAGGTTAAGATTGTAATTAGAGCCAGTTTTACAGGCAGTTTTGTTTTGGAATAAACTAGTGATAGTGATTTTATAAACTGTCTCAACCTGTTCTTTGTTTGGTTTTTGGCGTTTGGTTTCTTCCTCAACTTTATCCCATTACTCTACAATAGAGCCAAGTGCGTGTTGCTAAGCAGTTTTTGGGTGTTCAATCGGAACAAGTGTAGCAGTACTTTATAATAAGAAATTGCAAATTACCCTTTAACCCTCGGAACTACAAGGGGGGAGGGGAGGGGGTTGATGTTACCGGCCCATCTGAAGTTTTTGTGAGTTTTTTTTAGACAATCAAACTACAGCACCTGACGTTTTCAGCAGCAGTCCGTTTCTCTTTCGCGCGCCTTTTGAGTTAAGTTTGGTGATGATCAGTAATTAACTATGCTTACGAGATACCTAGCCATTTTTTTTGGTGAAAATGCATGTTTTTCAATATGTTTCAACGAGAAAAGCAAAACCTGTGGATAAAATGAAGAAAACTGCTTATTTATGTTTTATTTTACATGTCAAACACAAAACATTACCAATTCTCTCTGTTTTAATTTAGGAGATTTCTAACTGCGGGTAAAATCCAAGTTCGCGACTGTGTTTGGGGCCTCCAGCAGCGCTACCACTCACAAAATATACCTCATCTTGTGGAGAAGATGAACGGCTTCCCACTGAAGGAAAATTCTTTTCGAAATATTACAACATATCAAAACTCAAGGGAGGGGTTCCATCAAACTCTCCCTTGTACCACGGTGAGGGTATGGCTTTGTGTGTACTTTCGAGGGTTAATTTATTTTTGTGCGCGTTGCATTTAGAGTAACTCTCACCTTCACCAGGTGTCAAGGCTGCATCAGAGGTGTCTTCTTGTGGCTGGCCTTCATCTACCTCCTTGCCTACTTTGGAAAAAGAATCAAATATTAAGAAACAACAATAGCTTTTACAAGACTCTTCTTTATTCATTGTGTCAAAAAACAGCAATAGAGAACTTTCGAGGACTAGGAAAACTACAAGGACAAGGTATCACTTAGAGTATTTTCGCGTACTTTTCAAAAATAAACAGCCCGAAAAGCTTCATTACACTTTTTTCACCAGACAAGCTAGCGCGTTTTTCTTTATTGAAGGAGGTTAAGCCCTCTTCTGATCGCAAAATGATAAAACTTCTAACATTTGATGACTTGTTTTCATCACTACGACATTAATGTTAAAAATTGTGGTAGAATAATGACGCCAGCTATCGCGTTTTCCCGCCAGCATGACGGTAGCTCACTCGCACTGACTACTTAGTACAGTAAACACTAATCTAAAGGTTTCTGTTGCTATACAAATACTTGTTACCTTCCTCTGGCATCTCATCTGAGTCTTCCCCGTCGTCAAAGTCTTCTTCGCCCAATTCTGTTTCATTTTCGTCCATATCGTCATTAAAATAACAATCAACAAAAAAAAGAAAAATTAATTACCACTATAAGCATAGTCTGCAAAAAAATGAGTTTATTTTATTTCAACAATCTTAAAATTTACTAACCTTCTGCAGGCATTTCATTCTCCGACAACGAATCCTGTAGAGTGCAGACATTCGAAAAATTAATGCACAGGTACATTTGCTTAGCACTGATATGTGCTTTGAATGCTCTTACTGCACTAAAGGTGCTGCGTCACTTTTGAGTTTAGCAAAGTTTTTAAATCAGTACAGAGATGTGGCTGAACATGATCACAATTCTTAATCTTGAAAGGGCCGCGCCCTATAAGGAAGATGCCATGCAAACTGGCTCCAGAAATAAATCATTTAAGAAAAAAGGGTTAGGAAAAACTACTATTCTGTTTTTGTTTTTGCTGGTAGTACATTAGAGGCTAACAAAGTGTTATAACATAGTTCTTTTAACTCGTGGCACCATGCGTACAGTTTTACAAGTTTCGTAGATAGTCGAGTTTTAAAAAATAACTTACCCCTGGGATAATGGATGCATGAGCTGCGAAAATCATCCCAGCAACAAAAAGTAGCAAAAGACGAGCCATTGTGTTAGAGTAGTTTCTTGCGCTCTTAGTCTTCACCTCACCGCTCTGGAAGAGAAGTGACTCGAATTCAGTGAAAAGCTACCTGCTTTATAGAGGTCTGCAGCACCAGTTGCGGCTCATTTATTTGTTCCAATAACATCAATATTGTTCTTAATAATTCTGAGTGCCAAATGGTTGCGTAAATCCTGAAGAGCACTTGAAATAAACTGGAGAATGCTGATCAGAATACACTTTCCTACATTTATTCAATATTAAGTAGAACTTAAAGCGATACTGGATATCCTGAATACCCACAGCTAAATATAAGTTAGCCCGTCTCTCATTAACAGTTACTTCCTTGTGGATACCTCTGCAACTCAGAGACCTTGTGTTACTTGTAATTATTTGTTATTAATGATACATATACAAAAAACACTTCAAATATTGGCTTAATCTATTTTATATCAACACGTAGGTGAATGTGGCGCACACATCAGGCCGATCTATGTTATGAAGAATTTCGACTGATTAAGTAAATAACAGTCGTCAGAGCTGGAAAACTGGTTGAATAGTGAGCTCTGAAACTGGCATGAAACCACTGAAATGGCATCAAAAGTAGATGCTTCTGATAACTGGGCAGATATTGGAGCTAGAGTGTATTTTGTTTAATGTTTTTGAATTGATATTTGATTTTAAATAAAAAGGGGAAACCAGTGTTGCAAAGCTAATCCGTTTCGCTTACCACTTTGTAAAAAGAATTTTAAGCAAATTTCTTTCCTTCTTTTTTTTGTTAGAAATCAATGTTTCAAGTTTTTTTAAAAATAATGATCTTTCTCGTCATATAACGAACGTCAATATTTACCTAGTGGTTTACAATAAGTCCCCAATTTTTTCCCTTTTGGTGTGGTTTTATTATTTTATTTAGTAATTTATATTTTTGGTAATTGCAAGTTATAATGTTATCGATAACAAACGTAGTATCATAAAATAAAATAAAATAAAATAAACTTTATTAATGTTCAAGGACTAGAAATTTCCACTCAATGCTTTATATTGCCATTGTTTTAAAATATTTAAGGCACAATATTTTTTTAACACTTATGTTTGAGGTATTTTCCTCTTTCGACTAAAAGTACCATCAGAAGATGTAGCAAGACAACATAAAAGTAGCTTTTAAAGACAACAAAAGCTCTATATTGTTTCATATTTCACGTGCATTTTATCACGACCGGTCATTTAATAAGAGCCTTTAATTCAATTGGGATATGACACGACAAATTTTAAATTAAAACCCTAAAAATACATTTGAATCAATGGAGATTCGAATTAATTGGTAATTTTTTGTTTAACAGTGCTCTACTAATTTATGTAAAATGAAAATGTGAATCATGACAAGTATTTTTAATTGTGTTTGGACTATAAAAGATCTAACTCACAACACATATAGGTCCCCTCAGAGTCCAAATTTTTAAAAAAATTAAGCTAAAAAATGCTTTATCCTAATTGACACAAGGGGGATATGGCTTTAAAAGGGAAGATGCAATAACTGGCGTCCTCATATAAAAATGAAAACAAAAAAAAAAGTAAAAAGAATAACAAAACAAAAGAATTACTGAAACTATTTAAAATTAGTTAGCTTGGCCTATTTAATTTATGGTCTTCAGCACTACACTATTCTCTACACATCATCTTCAGTTTTCTCGGCTATTAACCTAAAATTACCGTTGGGAGAACTTAGACCGTTTTTGCATTTTTTTTTTTAAACTATTCAGTTAATGAACTCTAATTTGACTTTTTCTTTCATTTTTCTCGTTTTCTGTGACAACTCTAGTCTGGCTGATAATAGATTGACAAGGAGAAATTTACGGTCGGGCAGGTATCGGTTGAGTAATAATTAAACAAGATAACGATTTCAAAGACTGGGGAACATGAAGGAATCATGAACAGTTTACAGTAAAGGTTTGATTTAAGAAAGTCTGAAATGTGAATTAATGAGCCTAGAGCAGATATCAATGTTCTCCGCAAACATGATAAGATTGACAAAACGGTGGAGGCGTGAAAAACTACATTTTGCATTTACAAGTGTCATAATTATGAATAATAATAATGATAATAATAATAATAATAATCATCATCATCATCATCATCATCATCATCATGCCTTTGCTTAGGTATTACAGAGTATAAGAATTTAATAATATTCTAAATTGGCTTTTTAAGTAGAGAGATTCATATCATTATGTATATTGGGATCGTATTAGGTTTCGTACCGACCTTTTTTTACTTCTAAGTATACCTTCTCAAGTGGAGTAGGTTACGTTATACACCCTATACTACTCATAATGTGGACAGCATTCCATAGTCTCATACTGCGAGATAATAATAACGATAATGATATTCATTAACTGCTTTCAGAACTGTTGCCTACGTAAGCTCAAAAAGTGCGAAAAACCAATGTGATCTCAACGTTGCGTCGCTTTTGAAGTTAAATTTCGCTTTCATAGCAGCCACCTGTCACCCAAATATGTGTAAAGAATGAACGAAAAGAAGAGACCAGGTTATGGCTTAAGGGCATTGTCAAACGGCATCGGAGGTGGGAGGGGGGAAGGGAAAGGGGGGGGGGAGGGGTGAGCCTTAAGGATAGCTAACATTTTTGTTGTCTTAATCATGAATGAGAAGCGAAACGAATGCAGCGAAAGCTGGAGACAGGCAAACTTTTCAGTAATGAGTTCCAATATAGTAGGAGTTACAGCACGCTTTTTTTCAGACAGCTTTATCAGCTTTATTTTGATTAAGTAAAGAACAGTTGTGAGAGCTGGAAAACTGGTTGAATGGTGAGCTCTGAAACTGGTATGAAACCACTGAAATGACATCAAAAGTCGACGCCTCTGATAACTGAACAGATATTGGAGCCAGAGTGTATTTTGTTTAATGTTTTTGCATTGATATTTGATTTTAAATAAACAGGCGAAACTAGTGTTGCAAATCTAATTCGTTTCGCTTACTACTTTGTAAAACACATTTTAAGCAAATTTCTTTCTCTCCTTTTTTTGTTTTGTTAGAAATCAATGTTTCAAGTCATTTAAAAATAATGATCTTACTCATCATATAACGAACGTCAATATTTACCTAGTGGTTTACAATAAGTCTCCAATTTTTTCCCTTTTGCTGTTGTTTTATTATTTTATTTAGTACTTTATTTTTTGGTTTATTGCAAGTTATAATGTTATCGATAACAAACGTAGTATCATAAAATAAAATAAAATAAAATAAACTTTATTTATGTTCCGGAACAGGAATTTCCACTCAATGCTTTATATTGGCATTGTTTTAACATTTTTAAGGCACAATATTTTTTTAACACTTATGTCTGAGTGTTTCATTAAAGGTATTTTCATCTTTCGACTAAAAGTAAGATCAGAAGATGTAGCAAGACAACATAAAAGTGGCCTTTTAAAGACAACAAAAGCATTATATTGTTTCATATTTTAAGTGCATTTTATCACGACCGGTCATTTAATAAGAGCTTTTAATTCAAATGAGATATGACACGACAAATTGTAAATTAAAACCCTAAAAATACATTTGAATCAACAGAGATTCGAAGTAATTGGTAGTTTTTTGTTTAACAGTGCTCTACTAATCTACGTAAAATGAAAATGTGAAACATGACAAGTATTTTTAATTACGTTTGGATTATAAAAGATCTAACTCACCATACATATAGGTCCCCTCAGAGTCTAAATTTTTTCAAAGATTAAGCAAAAAATGCTTTATCCTAATTGACACAAGAGGGAAAATGGCTTTAAAGGGGAAAATGCAATAACTGACGTCCTCATATAAAAATGAAAACAAAAAAAGCAAAAGGAATAACAAACAAAAGAATTACTGAAACTATTTAAAATTAGTTAGCTTGGCCTATTTAATTTATGGCCCTCAGCACTACACCATTCTCTAAACCCCAATACCATCATCTTCCGTTTTCTCGGCTATTAATGTAAAATTACCGTTGGGGAACATATACCGACCGTTTTTGTTTTTTTGTTTTAACTTTTCAGTTAACATTTTTCTTGTTTTCTGTGACAACTCTAGTCTGGTTGATAATTGATCGACAAGGAAAAATTTAAGGTTGGGCAGATATCTCTTGAGTAATAATTAAACAAGATAACGGTCTTAAAGACTGGGGAACATGAAGGAATCATGAATAGTTTATAGTAGTACCAGCTTAAGAAAGTCTGAAACAAAAAAGGTTTGATTTAAGAATGTCTGAAATGTGAATTAATGGGCTTAGAGCAGACATCAATGTCATAGGCAAACATGATGAGGTTGTAAATATTGTTCGGACTTATCGATATCGACAAAAACGGTGGAGGCGTGAAAAACTACATTTTGCGTTTACACGTATCATAATTAATAATAATAATAATGATAATAATAATAATAACGATAATAATATCCCTTAACTGCTTTCAGAACTGTTGCCTACGTAAGCACAAAAGTGCGAAAACCCAATGTCAGTGATCTCAACGTTGCGTCGCTTATGAAGTTAAATTTCGCTTTCATAGCAGCCACCCGTCACCCAAACTTGTGAAAAAAATGAACGAAAAGAAGAGACTAGGTTATGGCTTTAAGGCATTGTCAAACGGCATTGGAGGTGGGGGGAGGGGAGGGGAAGGGGGGTTAGCCTTAAGGATAGCTAACATTTTTGTTGTCTTAATAATGAATGAGAAGCGAAACGAATGCAGCGAAAGCTGCAGACAGGCAAACTTTTTCACTGCTGAGTTCCAATACAGTATTAGTTACAGCACGCTTTTTTTCGCACAGCTTTATCAATATTGGTAAGAATAATTCCAGGGGCAATATTTTTTAACAGTCAACCAGCGTCTAATACACTTTTATTAGTGCTCCTTGTAAAGTCTAGAATGATATCACCATATAGGGACATACATTGAGACCTTTTCATAATTGATTTATAATGAGATAAAGTGAAAGTAACCCTAATAGGAATATTGTTGTAATTTACAACACAAATTCCATCACGTTGATGAATTGTTTTTGTTATGGATCGTCGTTACAGTTTCTTGTAATGTCAAGGAAATTGACAAGGAAAGTGTGCGATACCGTGGTCCGGTGTTGAATTTGTTTATACCGCTAACACGTTGGAATAAAAGTTTTCGTTTAGATTGCCATTTCCTTACGAACTATTAAAAACCGAAAGGAGAGCAAAGAAAAAGAGAATAAAAAAGTCTTGTTGCAATCAAAACAGGGTTGCAAACTAAAACAAAAATGGGGCGTCGATAAAACCCGGAACACGGAACATTACGGAACATCCCGGAACATCCCGGAACATGAAAAAATAAAAATAATTTTCATGAAAAAAGAAAAATTAATTAAATAAAATAATAATAATAACATAATTTTTGTAAAAATTAATAATAACAAAATAACACAAAATAACAAAACAAAGAAAAATTAAGAAATCTGGTTAGGAAAAAGAAACTGGCATCATCTCCGAATATGAGAAAACAATATTCTGTGGCAATTAATTTGTTGGGCGAGTGAGGGTCCATGCAAATGACAGTAATGAGTGAAGGCTTCTAAATTAAAAAATATTGAAATGGGTCGCGAGGGGAGGGTTTTCAAGCTTTCCTCACACAGCTACCTCTCCAATCTTGTAATTGTTTGCCATGTAAGCACCAACTTCGCTCTCATCAGTTTTGTCGCCAGAGGATACCCAAATCACTTTGACAGCGGTGATCGCCATCTTCAACTTGGCAGAAGAAAATAGGGGGCTGTGATCTCGCTTGAATTTCAGCCATCTCCTCGAGTCGTAAACTTCACTTGCGACTCGGGAGACGGCTGAAATTCAGGCTAATTGATAACAGTTAGAAACTACCACTGCGCTACCGCTGCCACTGCAACTATTCACGGCGAATGTGAATCTTATCCACTAAAGTCCAAAGCAACGAGCACCTAAACTCTTCTTACGGTCGCAAAGCGGTAAATCGATAACAGTTACTGACCGCATGGCAAACAATACAACAGGTGGCTGTGTATTTTATTTTATTTATTTTTTCATGAAAATTATTTTTATTTTTTCTTGTTCCGGGATGTTCCGGATGTTCCGGATTGTTCCGGCATGTTCCGGTATGTTCCGGAATGTTCCGTGTTCCTGGTTTTATCGACGCCCACAAAAATGCGCCATCTTTGGAGAAAGGCGAGATAAGGATCAAAACCCAAGGGAGAGAGTGGGAGAATTAGCCCGCCGATGTTAAGTATAAACTATTATAATTCATTCGAAGTGTTTCTCCGTTTCTGATTGCCTAAAATCCCATGCATAATTTATCATTACCAACTACTGTCGCCCAAATTGGAAAAATTTTGCGATACTTGAACTGATGACGTCAATCCTGCAGCAAAATAGCCAGATTATTAAACGGTTAACCGAAAAGACCTGGGTTGTAGCTTGCTTTTAAACTAGGACTCATTTTGAATGGAAAATAAAACAATTTTTGAATTCGGCTTTCATATCATCAGAAGATTTATGGAGATCTCGCATGGTGATATCTCCATAATTCTTCAGATGATGTGAAAGCCGAATTCAATAATTGCTAAATATGGCAGCGGTTGGTAATAAATGAGGTCATCAGAGGTGTTGAGACAACTGGTAAAATGCTGATAATGGAAGCCAGTCGGAGCATTCCAACATCATCAAAAAATACAATCTGAAGAGCATGAATTCCCACTCGTCCCGTCGGCAAGATGAGAAGCAAACTGAATGAAAGCGTTTAAGAGTAACTGCCAAAATTCGACCTTTTTGAAAGGTTGCATGATTTCAGCCACGATATTTTGCAGAGTTCTAACTTACTGAAGTGCTTCGAGAAACGTTTAACTATCAAGTCAATATTTCTTCAAAGCAGGCGACAAGGGAACATAATAGTTGTGTACTCAAGATAAAACAGTTAAACCAAAGTACCAGTGTCATGGATATGGTTTCAGTGTTAGATACATTTTATCACTTCTTGTTGTTATATTTTTATAGACCAACAAAGAAAGCTTTTGGTTATACATCATGGTAGATGTGCATTACGAACAGTTATTGGATGAGTTTTTTGACATTCGAAATAATCAATGTCTGGTAAACACCACGAAAAGCCTTCATTACTTCCGGATGTAACGAAAACCGAATCTATAATTGTGTTATTATACACTGATTCGAAGAAAATAACGATATCAAGTCAATATTTCTTCAAAGCAGGCGACAAGGGAACATAATAGCGGTGTACTCAAGATAAAACAGTTGAACCAAAGTACCAGTGTCACTGGATATGGTTTCAGTGTTAGATACATTTTATCACTTGTTATTTTTATAGAACAACAAAGAAAGCTTTTGGTTATACATCATGGTAGATTTGCATTACGAATTTTATTGGATGAGTTTTTTGACATTCGAAATAATCAATGTCGGGTAAACGCCACCAAAAGCCTTCATTATTCCGGAAGTCACGAAAACCGAATCTATAATTGTTTTATTATACACTGATTCGAAGAAAATAACGATAAACAACACCGTTGTACGTATAACAGTGTGTCTGAAAACCATGCATTGCACACGCAACAGATTGATTAGTTAGCTGCCTGCTAGTAGTTAACTTGCTTATCAGGTTGTACTGATTTCCAAAATTACCTCTACGCATTTAGGCAATGAGAAGACAGTAAGTGAGACTAGTGAATTGCGAGAATGAGATCTGATCTTATGCGGATAGCTTTCTTCCTGCTTCGGGAGTAATTAGGAGAGTCTCGAGCAAAAGAATTCGTTCCAAAGCAAGGAATAGTCGGTCTGGTGGACAATCGCAGAAACAACAAAGTTGTGGTTGCGGTCGAGTCGTATATTAATGATATTTAATGCTATTTGCCCCATGCAAAAATCACGAACAAAAGTAATATGCCTGGCTCTCCCTGAAAATGAGTTAAGAACAGCCAAACCTAATCCTTTTTTGGAAAATACTGGATGCCCTTTTCCAATAACTTGGCCTTCGACTAACGAGAATATTTCCCATTAGTCTCCATAACATACGCTGCATGAAAGACGTGATTTCATAACAATCGTTTCTTAAATACAGTCGAACCTCTGTAAAGGACCACCCAAAATGCAAAGATCTAGATCATATGCCGCGAGAGGATAGAAACAATGAAAAATTCCAAAACCCTCATCCAAAGAAGTGGTCGCAGTCGGTTACGACAAGTGGTTGTTAATGAGAGGCTCCAAATATAAGGCTTTCACTGTTAAAGTGTTTTTCACAGGTGCGTGGTTTTCGCGAGAGTTTTGTCGCTTTCGTACATAACGGTTCAATTGAACAAATTGTACTGAAAATAAGATCATTATATCAATTGTGACTAGTAATGAATTGCGCTTCAGGAAATTTACAAGTTACTGTAGAAATTTCTCTTGTGGGATTCATCATTTAAAGTAACGGTTCAGAACTTTCTGACAATGTTTACTTTAACGTATGCACATCCTTTATCTTTCATCTGAAAGTGTATATGACATGAAATTGATTTTGGTCCTTAGGTAAGTTTAATCAACAATTCTGAACTTTAAAAATGTGTCTCCCAAAAAATTTCTTGAATTTTGATCGTCCAAAAACTGCTTTTTCCCCTTAAGAACTGTCCCAGAGACTATGAACGAGGGATCAAAGAGCTGATACCGTCATTTGACGTCAGTTGATTTGCTCAGCAATTGCTCTCTAGTCATTGCTTTGTGTTTTGCTGAATAAAGCTAAATCATACTTGTCAATTTGGCAGCGCAATAAGACGGACGTTTTTCAAGGGAAATTTGCGTGTTTTGGAGAAGAAAAAAAGGCTTTGCAAGAGTTTGACGAGTTTGAATTTCTCCGGATACGTATTTTAAACATGCCTAAGAATTAAAGACGACAGAAACATTTCCTGTCATAAACGCTTTAAAAGATTTACCTATTTTCAAGTAACAATGAGGTTTCCATTTTAGCTATTTATCAGGAAAGAGAAAAATTTCGAAAAGTTAATAAATTTTGGCCAATTCAGCTGCTGGTGTGATTCCATAATTTGAATTCGTTATTTTGGGTTATACAAGATTTATACAAGCTTTATTTTCTGAATTATATTAATTCAGTACACTCTTTCATTTCAGACAGTCATGTCAACCTTAACAATACATTTTGTCCATTTCGTGAATATTAAAAATAAATTGCTTTTTTTCAGATCTAATTTCAGCTATTTCATTTATTTCATATGAATGCCATAACCGGCAAGAAATACCTTACGATCCGAGGCACGCAGCTGACTTGTTATTTATCCAGTAGCTGAAACCTGAAAGGGCCCCTTTATTTACCAAGAATGAAATCAATTTTTAGGTCTATAATTTCCATTTACTACTAATATCTTCTGAGACACACTAAAAAGGCATTTTTAAGTATACCAGTCTATTTTCTCACGTTAAAGTTCTTTTTAATGCAAAAAATAACAAATTTCAGGTGCATTAAGTGTGTGATTTAAGGGTCAATAAGTAAAGTTCCACCGTGCTGCAACTAAATTCAAAATCTCACAGCTTAGCTGATCCCAATTTGCCTCGTAACTCAATCGGTACGCATCTCACTAAAAATGTCTTTTTCATGAAAATCCCATGAAAATGTGTTGAAAAACCCGTGAACTTTTTTTCATGGCCATGAAAATAGCGATTTCGGATTTCATGGTGCTAAATTACGTCATGAAATTTCCATGAAATTCTTTACCAGTTATTTTCATGAAAAGTTTGCAAAGCCACCATGAATATGGATTTTCGTGGGTCATGAAAGTCTCCTATAGTTTAGACCGATACATTTCATGACCCATGAAAAGGCAGTTCCAGCCAAGCATGTATTTCATGGGTGATGAAATTTCTAATAGCCCATGAAATTCTCATGAAGGCACAATTAAAAACCCATGAAAGTGTCCAACTCACAGTAGCACAAAAGTAGACATCAATGCGTTAGAGAAATGTTGCACACATTTATTTCTTTAGTACACAAAACGCCTTAGATTCCATAGATTCCAGCTGCGATTTACCTAGGAAGATCGAAGGGCCTCTGCTCGAGTTACCTATTCACTGTCCATAAGTCGACATGTACCTCAGCGATCGTAAAGTTAGCTTCGTAAATTCTGAAATGTTTTGCGTGAGATTTTCTTATCGAAAAAAAAGCTTTTGATCCACAAGTGTAGTAAGCAACTGGGATATTCAAGGTGTATTCTCGTACCTGAGCTAGTCCAAACAATGTCTACAACATCTCTTTCGTTGAAGCTTTGTAAGTAAAGCCATCGTACCTGAGCTAGTCCAAACAATGTCTACAACACGTCTTTCGTTGAAGCTTTCTAAGTAAGGCCATCCTTTCTTGCAAAAAAACAATACGAATTTTTTCCCTTGCTTCTGACACCTCAAAAGCTTTGGATCATTTCACTCAGCTCTTAAAACCACCGCTTTTTAGGCTCACACCTTCTAAACTCGATCACCGAACGTATTACCCGCCATGTTGCCCACCATGGTTGATGTTTGAGCTGACTAGTTACCAGTTTCTCACAAAGTAACTCCCTTTTGAACCAATAGAAAAGCGAAAAATGAAGTTCCGTTGGATCAGTTCAAATTCACGCGGACTCAACAAGAGCATATACTTTGCACCGAAATCGGCGTTATTTTAAAGGTGGATTGTTCATTTGTTTTGTTGTCCACATGAAGCGTGCTTCCAATCAAGTTGGAGAACAATAAGTTAGCTGGAATAAGGATGGTAAACTGGTGTGCGACAAACGCAGACTGCAGACTGCAGACTGCACACTGCATACTTGCACACCCCAGACGTGCAGGACCGCAGACCTGCAGACTTGCAGACTCGATAAACTGGCACACTCGGAGATTTGCAGACCTAAATTTTTGTGACGTCAACGAGTCTTATGAGTTCCTTTCTTCATGCCTTCCAGAAGCCAGGTCCTCCTTAGATCTCCTGCCAAAATGGATGAAGGTGAGCAGATTTCTACCTTGTGGATTACATAGAAGTAGTTGTCTTACGGTGACGAGTTCTTCGCGACAATAGAATATTACTGAGAATATTACCGAAAGATAGCAAAGCTAAGTGTTTTTAAACCATCGAGAACGTTTTGTTGTATAGATGTTGTTCTCGTTTTGAATGTTTAAAAATCGTGTCTTCCATTTTAATAGGCGAGCAGCTTTACTTGGCCGAGAAAGACAATCAACAGGTTAGTGATATTAGCAAAAAAAGAGATAAATCGTTTGTAGCAATATAAAGATGACGACTACAGTTGCAGCGAATGATTATTAGTCTTTGTAAAATGTTGTAAGAATTCTGGCAATCGATGTTGTCTTCAGTAAACATGTGGCCGGCGTGGCTTTTCGTCATGTTCTTGTTAACAGGAATTTGTATAGTGCCTTTCACCTTTGAACTGTTTATTGAATTCCGTTTAATTTCGACATTTGCATTTCCGAACACGTTTCCCGTATTGCTGTTATGCATCAGCCGGACCTCCCCCCCCCGGGGATAATCGAGGTAATGCGGGGCTCTTGTACTTCATATTCATTCCATTTTTCTACCCCGGTAGGCGAGGTATACACGTCTCCTCTATCACCGGGAGTTAAGCGGGGGGGGGGGTCACTATTGTGGTAAGCGGTCTTTATTTTCACGCGGCATATTTTGCAACATTTTCATCCCCTCATGCCGCAAAGAAATATGCTTTGCAAAGTGTCCTATTGTGGCTTCAAGCAGAGTCGCCTCTTAGTACATGTCTTATTTTTCCTCGTGTAAGTGACCCTTTTGTTTAATAACTTTATATGATGTATTTATATGGTGGACATGACAAGCAAGACAGTTGAAATGATTGAGTCATTCTATAAAAAAAAATCCAGAAGGCTGTAAAACATGAGTTGTAATTTGTTGTTACCTTCCATTTTGAGACTTCAAGTTGTAAAGCAGATTCAAGCTCATTTTGAAATCTCCAAATAGTTGCTACTTTCCTACTCCATCGAGAGTTTGCAAGTGTTACCATAGCTGCTCTGAATTGTCCAAAATCAATGCGTTCTTGTCATTCCTTGTTACGCTTGCTGATAACAAGATTAGAGTGGAAATGTAACAGGGAGTACCGTTTGTGTGGGACATGGGGTCGGAAGAGTTTACCATTCACTTTGGCCGCAGGGAGTGGAGAATTCATCCAGTCTAGCTGAAGGGGGGGGGGGTCCGAGGGTTTCAAATTACTGGTAGCCAGCAGGTTTAAAGGGTCATGTAGCAGCTGCTCGGAAGAGAACTCACCAATGGTGCCTAACCTTCACCCCAAACAATACTGAAACAATTGAAAGAATGATATGTCATTGTTTCCTGCGAACAATTAGGAGAGACCTTCCGAGCAGCTCCTACACTACTCGGTTGAAATAAAGTCACCAACTCACTGTATCAAAAAAGGGCCGTTAGTCCCCGTTTTCTAGGGGGAGGGGATCTGGGGCGGGCTAAAGAGAAAGAGGAAGAGCATCCAGTAACTCCAAACAAGAAGAAACGAACACAACCGTCGACTCTGCAGTCCATTGTTGCGAAGCTTAAAGAAGGGAAACATAGGCGAGATGTATAAAGTGAAACCCGCAGCGAGGCTGGTGGTTTATGATTGATAGGAAGTGTATCCTCTTTTCCGAAATCCTTAAAACAAATTCAAAATTTGAAGGAACGTTCTCACCGTAAAAGTGATCATTTGGTAGCCACCCAAACGACTCAAAAGGACGAGCTCTTTGCGATTATGCTCAAGTGCGTGGAAGACAAGACGGGTACCAAGGGTAGCAGGTTTCTCCAGTTTGTCCAGGGTGCATCACAGCCGCTTGCTTTCTTGGCAGATGAGCGACAACTTAAGGAAGTAGAGCGTTTCTGTACAAATCCGTCGGATCCCGCAATTTTAAGCGTGGATACTACGTATAACTGTGGAGCATTTTACGTCACGCCAACAACGTACCGTCATTAACAAGTCATGTCTAAACGTATGGGGAAACACTCAGTGATGATCGGGCCAACACTTATCCATAAGCATAGGGATGAAGAAGCGTTTGCATACCTTGCCAGGTCCATGGTAAGAGTAAGTCCTAGACTGGTCTCACTTCTGGCCATAGGAAGCGACAGAGATAAAGCGATAAAGAAAGGATTGGGCTCTCAGTTTCCAAATGTTGTGTTTGTAGCCTGCAAGAAACACTTTGAAGATGATTTGAAACGTAAGCTTTCCGAACTGGGTGAACGACAAGGCCAAAACGGAATTAATGGCGGACATTTTTGGCTCAGAGGCGACGCGACAAAGGAGTCTGTTAGATAGGTAAAGCGAGATGGATTTTATCAAGACCTCGCAGAATTTATGGCTTTATGGGATACACGCGAGAGTGAGGCACGCGACACAGGTGACCCACAGTTTCACGACTGGTTTTCCAGATACCAAACGCAGGATGCAAAGGAGATGCTCCTGAATCCTATTCGACGAGGTCTCGGATTAGGGTGTGAATACTGCTATAACAACGATCCCGCGTCTATGCACCGCAATCTGAAGATGCGTCAAAATTGCAAGGCATCCGACATCGTAGTGGAAAATATTCGCAAAGAGAAGGACGTTCAGGCAGCTTTGGTGGAAGACGTCATAATTGGTGTAGGACCGTACGAGCTTGCTACTCCGTGTAAGCACCTAAATGTAGACGCACACGTGTTCGTGTCAGTGGTCAAACAGGCAACGGGACCAACACCTGAAAAAGTTCCATGGGGAATCGCGTGTGTCAAAGAGGGAAGGTGCTGGTTGCGACTAGCAACTCCAGCCTGAGGACATTAAAGGTATTGACAGGTCAGACGTCATTGTGATTGATGATGACCCGAGTCCAAGTTCAAGTCAACAACTTCAGAATCTGGGTTATCCAGGGATAATAGACGTGATGAAAGCGAAACCCCCAGTAGTTTTGCACTGTCTGTGTCTTTTCCTGAAACCGGTTTGTCGCCAGTTTACAGAGGGGCATATGACAAAGCTTTCCGACTATCAATGAGCAACTCTGCAGTAAAACCGCCCGGAAAACACGAAGGTTACCTTACCGAAAGCGAATCTGCAACTGAGCGAGATAAGGAGGAGTACTCAGAAAGGCGGCCATATACACAGTGTTCCGACGATGGCCAAGTTTTCAGTTTGAAATGGCTTTCGACATCTACATCACGTGTTTGCTATGGTTGCGGTGGACATCTGAGATCCTCTATTTCCACCTTGCAGATGCCCCTTTCGATGTCGTTTTGACGACGAAGGAGTACCGATCATGGTTTGACAAAAACGCGAACATAATTAAAATAACAAAATTCCAGAATCCACTCACTACCACATTAATCCAGTGTGTGTTCGCAAGAGGAATCCCTCTTTTGGGGCGACAAAGCATCTGCAGGTCAGCGCCGATCATCGAGAAAAGCTTCTCCCCTATCACAAGCACCTTCTAGAACAAAGTCTAAACATTCTCATTCAATAAGAAATTAACAAGGGCATGTCAAAAGCCCTATTTTCGGTCAGATAAATCAGATAGGGCAATGTTGTGCCCACTCTGTTTTGCGTTGGAGGTAAAAAATTAGTTCCTGTTTTGAAACAATGAATAAGCAATATATTACCTGTGATACCACTTTTAAGAAAGAGCGCGGTCAGGCTTATCAAATTTTGTCTCGCCAGTCTGGCTCTGTTAAAATGAAATGGAAACGGAACATGTACTTTTCTTTAAGTATGTTTTTTTAATACAATGAAAATATTTATTCGAATATGGTTGTTTTATATGTATCAACAACAACAACAACAAGAAAAGAAACACTTTTTTCTCTTTTCAACTTTTTCAAGCTGTTTAAAGACGACGCCTTTCAAGTAAAAGGGCTACTTGCTTAATATGGTCATTGTTACTCGTACAAATTAGCACAGGGCCAGGGGAGGGGATACCCTCGTAAAGTTAGGGTAATTCTGGGTCAGAAAGGTTCCTTTTCAAAAGGCTAGTGGTGCGCAAGTGAGCTTATACAACTGAAAGAAAGTGGGATGTGGAGGAATTACACATGGAAGAAGAAACACTAACGTAGACTGGAACAGTCTTGTTTTATGCAAAGTTAATGGGGTGGCTTGTACAAATTATACCCCTACGTTTTCATTTTATATATTTACTTTTTTTGAAGAAGAACAAGAGCTGATTGCACACGATCTGAGAAATATGTAAATAATAGCCGTACCTTGGCATACTCGTACTTCCAAAGTCAGAACAATAAAACCTTTCAACGCTCAACAAGTATTCAAGTAGCAGTCCAACCGTATTTTTGTTGCTTTCGAATTTTCTTGAAACCTTGCACCACGTTTGATATATTTCGACGCTTCTTATCACAGACTGCCAAAGCTAATGCCTACAAGTTACATTCAACATTCTCAATATGGTAAAATATTATTCTTGACCCGTAACATCTGAAAATGCCGAGGGATCATGGAACTGTTCTCTCCGAAGTGGACATTGGCGGCCATATTGAAAGTATTCGTGCTCAGCGTACATGACAGCTTAAACGTCCGCTGTACCTTTGATACCAGTCGATGTATAATTTCGCGAAATAGCGTTGTGTTACCGCTGAACTTGGTTTTCTTGCCAGTAGAACTTAATCAGCCCTCATTTAAATATAATCACCCTTATCGATTAGTTGAAATTGTTTGCCATGATGTGATCATGAAAAACGAATGACAGATGGCAAGTCCTGAAACGGACGGTAAGGAGCTCTACTCTATCCCGCGGTTTATGGCGTGTAGATGAAGTATTGAGATTCTTACATATGCCATTAGTTGTTGTTCAATTTTGAAATAAGGAAGCTCTAGATGTTGAGTTTTTTTATAGTTTTTAAGTCGAGTAAGAGAATACCATTACTTGCGAGGCCAGTTGAGCTTATTTCCGTCACAGAATAGAAAATATTTGACAAATAAAAAGTATGTGTACATTGATTGCTTTGTGAACATGTTGGTGATTTTTTTTGTTGATCCTCTTTTGGCTTAGCGATTGGTAATAAGAATAAGGAGCCATCTAACATTAGAGGAAAAGTTTCAACAACCCATGACAGTCCAATGATAGTTGCAAAAGGGGTAAAAAAAAGAAAAATGTCATTTTTCTCGCATAGCAGTTCGCTTAAGGGCTGTGGGTGAGCAGAAGTCTAAGACAGCAATCAAGACAATCAAACCGAGTCTTTGTTCCTAGCTTTACCGCATTTTTCTCTTTCGATAGAAAATTCTTTAAGTGATACTTTCAAAAAAATCTTTGAAAGAGGGAATGCTGAAGAACCAAAAGGAGAATTAGAGAAGGCCAGTTCTTACCAAGGGGAGTACTGCCTTATATGGTATATACGGGAATAAGCCACTGGACAGGGTATGGGTTTTTTACCTCTCTGTCCTAAACAGGGTATACGATTTCATGCGTTTGATTAGATTGAGCTTGTTAACGAACCCTCTTGAGCTCTGATATGTGTTTGGTCCACGTAAGCTTGTTGTCAATGGTTACACCTAACAGTTTAGAACTAGAGGAACATTTTATGAGATGCTAGTTAATTTTTAAACTCCCTAAGGGACTGATAAAAATGATTTCGTTTAAGGATCATTCCCTCGCACTTTTGGGGGTGTGGTAGCAGGGACTTATGTTTGCACCAGAGGGCGAGTTCTTCTAGAGCTTTGTTCAGCGTTGTTGTGACCTGGTCTACGGATTCACCAACACAGTACATGGTAGCATCATCAGCATACAGGAACGTCGTTGCAGTGTTAACTGCTTTTGGTAGATCGCTTGTGTACAAGACGAAGAGTATGGGCCCGAGTACGGAGCGCTGTGGTATACCGTGTGCAACTTTGGTATTCTCAGAGGGTACGCCATTAATTACAGTATACTGATCCCGTTCAGATAGATAATCTCTTAGCCATGCCAGTAAGTTTCCCGTGATTCCAAAGTTGTGCTCTAGCTAGCACTTGTGAAGAATTGAGTGTAAAACGCAATCAAACGCCTTCTGGAAGTCTATGAATACGGCGCCCACAACTAATTTGTTATCGATTGCTCGTCGCCAAGTTTCAGTCAGGTGGATGAGCAGTAGCTCTGTCGATCTTAACTTTCGGTAGTCCCATTGGTTGTCAGTGACGAGCGCTTCGTTTTCCGAGAAAACATGTTTCACAATCATGTCCGCTACACATGTATGAAATTGAGGTTCGCGAAGTCGATAAAGAGATGAAAGGGATCAAAATTCACTTCAAAGGTTTTAGCGAAGATACAGATCAGATGAGTGGCGTGACTATGGTTCTTTATTAATTATTTGACCTCGAAGGATTTCACACTGTGTCTTCACCTTCTGCACTGCTCCTTCATTAGAGTAAATTTTGAACTGATATTTCGGTCCGGTTTTCCATCCGTTCAGCAAATTTGCCAGTGATTTTTCTCCTGCCTTGCTCGCACGTCCATAGGCCGTTTGCAGTACTGAAATCTTCTTTTTGAACACGTTTAGAATACGGATGTTATCAACAGCAACATCGCCAACACAAGATTCTTTAAAAATTCTTTTCACGACGGCGGCTATGGCGGACACGTAACCAATTTCTGCGTTTTCATTCTCCTTGCCATGATGTATAAACGAGAAAGTTGAAAGAAATAAAATGTAGATTCCGGCAATGCAAGTCAATATTATAGGAAATTATTGACTCAAAACGCAAATCTGATTTTAACCTGACAATATTTTCACGGCTGGTATAGTAACTTTGTATCAATTCACATCCTAGGCCTAAGTACCTGAGCCAAACCTTGAAACGGAGATAAAAGGTTCACAGAAGTACGATAATATTAATAGGCACACTTACTTGTTCATTTCGTGTCGGAATGAAGGAACCGTTGCTTCCCCTACCATCCGCATTGCCAATTGCTTTGCTGCCCGGTATCAAAGACAGAACCAACAGCAGCAAACATGGGTCCGTGGAAAAATCTTGATCAATATTGATGAATTTGTTACCGAAATGCGCGCAATATTGTAAATTTTTAAATCTGGTGGTAACTGAGCGATCCCAGTATGCACTGGGACGCTATGCCCCAGTTTTCTCCATCCGATCTATATTTACCCTTTGTGGGCCTTCTAAAAAACACTCAACTTGCCAAAAGTAATCGCCCAAGTCCGTGGATTTTATTCAGCAATCGACAACAAAACAAAGGAACAGATATGTGTTAAAGGTGCAATTCTCGAATTCCGGAGGTAACTTGTCATGAATCTTCAAACAAAAAGATAACGAAAGGAAAAACTACAATTTTTACGAATATTTTGACCGAGATCTACCGTGGGCGTGGTCACTGGAAATATGAGAGACCTTTTGTTAACAAGGAGTTTCATATGTTTAAGTTTGGTGATTAATTATCAGTAACAATGGTTACCAGATGTGATGTCATAGTAGGTTTCAACTAGAAAAGTAAATTATGCCTGTGGGTAAAATGAAGCAAAGTACTTATTTATGTGTTATTTTACACGTCAAGCACAAAAGATTACCAATTCTTTCTTTTTTACGAGATTTCAATTTCTGGGTAAAATCCAAGATGGCGACCATTTCTGGCGACGCCACTGGCCTCCAGCAGCACCACCACCCATAAAATATAGCTCATCTTGTTGGGAAGATAAAAGGCTTTTTACTATGACGCAAAATCTTTTCGAAATACTGCAGTATATCAAAAACTCAAGGGAGATGATATTTTTCTCTTTTGCATGCCGAATGAAGCCATATGAATGCCCAAAAGTGTTACTGAATGTTGATTACAACGCAAAAATCCTACTAATTAAATCTGATTTATGAGCAAATGTTTGTTTGTTCCCGCTAATAAACGTATCTTCGCAATATTGGGCTCCTTTTCACGCTAATTATTGCTCATTTTCTCGTTATGAAAAGCAAAAGTCGTAAAATGACCCCGGGTATCTCCTTTTCCCGTCAAAATGACGCTGGCTCACGCGCACACTACTTAGTATTGAGAAAATCTTGTTTTCGTAATCTAAAGGTTTCTGTTGTTATAAAAATACTTCGTACCTTCCTCCGTCATCTCATCTGAGTCTTCATGTTCCTCGTCGCCACAGTCTTCTTCGCCCAATTCTGTTTCATTCTCGTCCATTTCCTCTTTAAAATAGCAGTGAAGGAAAAAAAAATTAATAACCACCACATTGATAGTCTGAAAAATGAGTTTCGTTTGTTTCACCATTCGTAAAATTTACTAACCTTCTGAAGGCATTTCATTCTCTGGCACATCGACTGTTTCCTCACCATCTATTTCCCCAAGTTCCCACAACGAATCCTGTAGAGTGCAGACATTAGAAAAACTAATCCATAGGTACCTTTGCTTAGCACTTATATGTGTTTTACTGTTGCTTTGAATGCTGTTACTCTGCTGTGTCATACACTTTTAAGTCTTGCACAGTTTTTGAATCAGTACAAGATGTGACTGAACATGATCACAGTTCTTAGTTCTGAAAATGCCGCGCCCTATGAGTAAGATGCCATGCAAATTAGCCCCAGAAATGAAACATTGGAGAAAAAAGTTTCAGTAACAAAATACTAGTCTGTTTTTGTGTTTGCCGGTAGTACGTAAGGGGCTCTTCGACAAAGTGAAATGAGAAAGCAAAATGATTTGTAGTGATATTTAGCATAAATACCACGTGTGATATTTCAAAATCGTTATACGAAATTTCATGAGCTGTCAGGCGAGTGAAATTTGAGACAATTTTGAAATATCACGAGTGGTATTCTTGCCAAATATCACGTACAAATCATGCTATTATTTGTTTAAGGCTACTACCCACAAAAGGTTTGTAATTTTCACATGTAGGTATCCCTGCTTTAAGCCAACCAAATTGCAGAAATTTCTCATGTAGTAGTATAATCGCTGAAATTTTGCGCTAAAATTAAGGAGTAAGTCGTCACCTATGATATTAAGGCATTAATTCACCAGAAAGAAGATATTGAAGCGATATTGGGTAACCGAAACCTCCACGGCTAATTAAAAGTAAACCAAGCCGTTAAGTATCTCTGCAGTATATGAACATTTTTGTCACTTATAACTATTTTTTCTTATTGAACAAATTTTTCATAATGTACCCTTTTTATACTAACACCTAAGTAATTCTTGCATTTCAGAAGTCTGTGTTATAAAGAACTCAGGTAAAACTCAAGATCACTCCTGTTAAAACAGGAGTGTTTATGAGTAGCTCAGTGGAAAACTTTTTATTTATCAGATTTTCACTCACCGAAACTGCGGTTCCAAATTCTACTAAAAGGGCAGCCTCAAAAGACGAACACGGAGCTTATTACTGAATCAACTTCTAAAACTGGGTATCGAAAGCAAAATGCTTCTGATAACTGGATATATATTGGATTAAAAGAGGAATTTTTTTTGTACTGGAATTTGATTTTTAAATAAACAGCCGAAACTTTAGCTGTAACTCAATGCAGGCAAATCCCTTTCGCTTGCCACTCTGTAAAACAAATTTCAAGTAATTTTTAGTAGAAATCAATGTTTAATCATCTTAGTCATCAGACAACGTACGTTATCTAAACTGTCCAAATACTTACCCAGCGGTTTAGTATTTATAATTTCTGTGTTTTTTTTTTTTAATTTGTTGTTGCGTTAGGTTTTCTAGCTAGTTTATGCCGGTTACTGTTATTTTATTTTAGTATTATCATTATTTTTGACATATTGTAAGTTATTGTGCTATTCTTAGAACACGAGTTGTCACTCAGTACCATATTGGAATTGAAGCATTTCAAGCACAATACTATTTTTAAAATGTTAAAACATTCATGTTTGAGTGTTTCATGAAAGGCACTTTTGCTCTTTCCACCTTAAACATGTATTTTTTAACTTAAACTTGCATTCTATCACGACTGGTCATTTAATAAGAGTAATACCCTAAAAATACATCATTAAACAGAGAATCTAAGAGAACGAGATCTAAAATAATTTTCCAATTGAAAGTTTGTATGATAATTGATCGAGTAAAGACCGAGAAACTGATTGTTGGACAGTTACCTCACGACTAATAATGAAACAAGTTGATGTGCTGAGCACTGCAAAGCAGTTTATTTGTTCTGCAGGAACGTGGCAGAATCATGAATAGCGTACAGTGGTTACAGTAAACTATATATAATTTGAGAAAGTTTGAAAAATAAATTGATGTCGCGCGTTTTATATTATACACTTAATGTCAGATCCCGAGGGAAACAGTTAGTTTTGTTTCCCCGAGATCTTCTGCTAAGCGTATGTTTGAAAAGGTGACTGTTTTGATTTTTCGCTTTAGTGTTTGTTAAACTGTGAATAGTTACATAGAGTCTTGAAGAAGGTGCACTTTAATATTGATGCAGTAGTCAAGAGACCAAATAGAAGGAGTGTGTTTACAACAGAGCGATCGCTGTGTTCGCCACTGAAACAGCGCTTTCATCGAAGTGAAAGTTCCGTCGGCCAGTGTGCCTTTACAATAAACAATTGATCTGGCACGAATATCAGAGAGAAATTGACATACAATACTCATGCAATCAGCGGATTCTAAGAAATCTTCAGTCAAAGTACTCTCGGACTACCACATGCGAGCGTGCCAAACTTAAGCCTGTTGCTCCCGGAGGGGAAGGCGGAGCGGGTATTCCCGGAATTTATAAAACCGGTCGATGTTGTACTAATTTAATAAAACAGCGGTTGGTAATTGCCGGGACAGGATAAATAAAGATCATCAAGGCTCTTAAAACAACTGTAAGAAAGCTGATGATAGATACCAGAACAATAAAACATTGTCAAAAGAATACACCAACCCCATCACTGTATGTAACACCCTGAGGAAGAAAGGCCGTGCCTTCGAAATATTGGTAAAAATTATATATATTCCCGACAGTAAAATCAGCCTTGCGTCTTTTGTTTAATACGGATCAGAAGAGCGTCATATGTCCATGGGTATATTTAGTCTTGGAATATAAAAATGCTGGTGGGCAAGACACAAACTGTGTGAGAGCGTCCAAGAGTACTGCCACCTTTTTTCACATGATTTCAGGCGCACAGGGTTAATGATTCGTTTAAGGAGTGGTCTGGCTTCAGCGTTAAATAGGATCTCTACGGGTCAAGGATGATAGCACAAATTCGTTTAACATTTTATTTTGCTTTTTAAAAGTTTACAGAACTGAATAGTTTTAAGGTGTTGAAATGAAATTTGGGTTCCATGTTTTTCTTTTTCGATGCCACAACAAAACGTTTAAGTGGACTGAAAGGTACAGCGAAATTTTTATCCCCTGTTACGGCGATAATATGGGTAAATACAAAAACGGCTGCAGCCATAACACACGTGATAACGACAGCGACGGTAACGATGGCCGTTGCATATGAGCCTGCGATAACGGCAGTAGCGGCAGTGGTAGCGATAATAACAGTAACGTCTGCTCCTTTTGGCATCTGTAACAGAGTTATGGAGAACATAAGTTAATTAACTGTCTGAAATATAATAGGTCACTTGCACGATGACGTGTTTTTACTACTATGAAAAGAAATTCATTTGATGGTTTTTTCCCTCGAATTTAAATTTCGTTATCCCAGTGAGGTTTACATAGCAAAAGCCCCAATTCTATCTTATTTGCATAAGAAAGCAAAACCCTGAAGAATTCTGGTAGTAGTAGTAGTAGTAAAATGATACCATCATGCAAATGACTTATTATGTAAAGAAATGATCGAAACAGATATCAATTTAATCGGCACTACTAGGCTTTCAGTTTCGAACAAAATCAGGACTTTGGGAGTCCAGCCCATGACCATCGATTTTTGACTGGTAAATAGGCTAAGATTGTAATTAGAGCCAGTTTTACAGGCAGTTCTGTTTTTGGAATAAACTAGTGATAGTGATTTTATAAACTGTCTCAACCTGTTCTTTGTTTGGCATTTGGCGTTTGGTTTCTTCCTCAGCTTTATCCCATTACTCCACAATAGAGCCATTTGCGTGTTGCTAAGTAGTTTTTGGGTGTTCGATCGGAGCAAGTGTAGCGGTACTTTATAATAAGAAAGTGGCAAATTATCCTTTAACCCTCGCACGTAAAGGGGGGAGGGGAGGGAGTTGATGCCACCGGCCTATGTGAAGTTTTTCTGAGATTTTTTTTAGACAAAGAAACTAAGCACCTGACGTTTTCGGTAGCTGTCCGTTTCTTTTTCGGGTGCATTTTGAGTTAAGTTTTAAGTTAAGTTTTTTTGTAACTAATAATTGTAAAAATGAGTAATAATTGTAATAGCTAAGACTAAAGACGTATAATAAGAAACCTAAAAATTATTTACAATTCTGCCTGAGGCCATAAAAAAAACTGTTGTTAAATCTATTTGTCTTGCAACGCGGCAAAGTGAAAGTGCGCGCGTGCCTTAGATTTTAGTTTCTCCTATAAAGAGGCGGCAACAACTTTCTTAAGGTGATTCTGTGGTTTTGCACTGCGTATCTCTTACTGCGCATAACAAGATGCCCTCCGTAAAAAAGAGCATGTGAAGTAACATTATTAAAATGAAGTTGACAGAAGAGAAACGCTATTGCAATTTTTACTTGCGGTTGTTTCTTGCCGAGGGGAGACTCAGTGTGGTGGGAATGTGCATAACGTAAGCAGTACGCGTGTTGTTGAGTTCGACTTCCTCACGGAGAACTTCGATAGTGGATGTTTAATTTGTGCTTATTCACTTTGATTTTCATTTAAACGCTATCTTTATCACATTGTATCCTAAATGTGATATCTAGATGTAAATTCTGTGAAAACGGATTTTTTAATACTTTCTTCCCCCTTTCACGTACATTCTATTTTAAAACTCGCCCCAGTCCTCTCTCAAAAATCAAGCAAAATGCATTTGGTGCGCACTTTCTGCAGCTCTACCGCAAAAACGAGTACGGTGACCCCCATTTTTTATTTCATGATTTTAGTAAGGACAGTGCTTCCTTTCGGTGAGAAAAAAATTGGCTCAAATCTATGTTCAGTTTTTTGGCAATTTTACTAAATTGTACGGATTGAGCTATCACGTGTCGAATAGCGCGTGTCCAATTTAATTCTACTTTGGAGCGTAAAGTAAAAACAAGGGCATTAAAAGGCATTTTTATGGTACGTAAGTGGATAAACAATACATTAAAGTCAAATTCTGTGCGATACCACATGCATCATTGAAAAAATCTCTTCTTTTTGCCTAGTTTTGGGCTGCGCGCGGTTTTTGTCCAAAGGTCCAAAATAGCCGTACTTGCCAGCATTGTGACTTCAAAACGAGCACAGTGACCCTCACTTTTTATTAGTTTTTTATCATCTTCTTGACAGGTTACATCAGTGTACCAAGTTTCATATACAATCTATGTTAGCTTCTTTTACTAGGGAATCACCCTAACTTGTGGTTCAGGTCGTGCGCGTGCAATTGTTGTGGTAATGCTCCGCAACCGTTGGTAAACTCATAAGCGCTAAAGCTTGCTGATATTCTATATCAGGACATATGATTCGCATTGCTCTTTTCTGAACGGTTACAAGATACCTAGCCATTTTTTTTTTTTTGTACCTCGGTGAGGGTATGACTTTGTGTGTACTTTCGAGGGTTAATTAATTTTTTTATTTAGAGTAGCTCTCACCTTCACCAGGAGTGATGGCTGTATCAGAGGTGTCTTCTTGTGGCTGGCCTTCATCTACCTCCCCGCCTATTTTGTAAAAAGAAATATTAAGAAACAACAATAGCTTTTTCACGACTCTTCTTTATTCATTGTGTCAAAAAACATCAATAGAGAACTTTCGGTTCGAGGACTAGGACAACTACAAGGACAAGATATCACTTAAAGTTTTTTCGCGTATTTTTCAAAAATAAACAGCCCGGAAAGCTTCATTGCACTTTTTTAACCAGAAAAGCTAGCGCGTTTTTCTTTATTGAAGGAGGTTAAGCCCTCTTCTGATCGCAAAATGATAAAACTTCTAAAATTTGATGACTTGTTTTCATCACTACGACATTAATGCTAAAAATCGTAGTAGAATGACGCCAGCTATCGCGTTTTCCGCCAAAATGACGCTAACTCACGCGCACACTACTTAGTATAGTGAAAGTCTTGTTTTTTGTAATCTAAAGGTTTTTGTTGCTATACAAATACTTGGTACCTTCCTCTGGCATCTCATCTGAGTCTTCCCCGTCCTCAAAGTCTTCTTCGCCCAATTCTGTTTCATTTTCGTCCATTTCGTCATTGAAATAACAATGAACAAAAAAAGAGAAATTAATTACCACTATATTGCATAGTCTGCAAAAAAAAAAGAGTTTATTTTGTTTCAACATTCTTAAAATTTACTAACCTTCTCCAGGCACTTCATTCTCCGGCACATCGGCTGTTTCCTCACCATCTATTTCCCCAAGTTCCGACAACGAATCCTGTAGAGTGCAGACATTCGAAAACTTATTCCATTACCTTTGCTTAGCACTGATATGTGTTTTACTGTTGCTTTGAATGCTCTTACTGTACTTAAGGTGCTGCGTCACTTTTGAGTTTAGCAAAGTTTTTAAATCTGTACAAGGATGTGGCTGAACATGATCACAGTTTTTAGTTTTAAATAGGGCCCTATAGGGAATATGCCAGGGAAATTGGCTCCAGAAATGAAACATTTAAAACAAAAAGTTTTAGTAAAAAATACTATTCAGTTTTTGTTTTTGCTGGTAGTACATTAAAGGCTAACAAAGGGAAACCAGAAAGCAAAAGAAAGCGTTATAACATAGTTCTTTTAACTCGTGGAAGCATGCGTACAGTTTTACAAGTTTCGTGAGATAGTCGAGTTTTTAAAAACTGACTTACCCCTGGGATAAGGGATGCATGGGCTGCCAAAATCATCGCAGCAACAAAAAGTAGCAAAAGACGAGCCATTGCGTTAGAGTAGTTTCTTGCTGGCTTAGTCTTCACCTCACCGCTCTGGAAGAGAAGTGACACGAGTTCAGTGAAAAGCTACCTGCTTTATAGAAGTCTGGAGCACCAGTTGCTGCACATTTATTTGTTCCAATAACATCAATATTGTTCTTAATAATTCTGAGTGCCAAAAGGTTGCGTAAATCCTGGAAAACACTTAAAATAAAGTTCTAGAATGTTGATCAGATTACACTTTGAGGATTCATACATTTATTCAATATTAAGTGGATATCCTGGATATCCTAAATACCCACAGCTAAAAATAAGTTAGCCTGTCTCTCATTAACAGTTACTTCCTTTTGGATACCTCTGCAATTCAGAGACCTTGTGTTACTTGTAATTATTTGTTATTAATGATTCATATATAAAAAACACTTCAAATATTCAGCATTAACACGTACGTGATTGAGGCGCACACTTCAGGCCGATCTATGCTATGAAGAATTTCGACTGAGTAAGTAAATAACAGTCGTGAGAGAGTCATGAAACCACTGAAATGACATCAAAAGTAGATGCCTCTGATAACTGGGCAGATATTGGATCCAGAGTGTATTTTTTGTTTAATAAGCAGGCGAAGTTATAGTTTTGCAAATCTAATTCGTTTCGCTTACCACTTTGTAAAACAAATTTTAAGCAAATTTCTTTCCTTTCTTTCGATGTTTCAAGGTTTTTAAAAATAATGACCTTACATATCAAATAACGAACGTCAATATTTACCCAGTGGTTTACAATAAGTCCCCAATTTTTTCCCTTTTGCTGTTGTTTTATTATTTCATCCAGTAATTTATTTTTTGGTAATTGCAAGTTGTAATGTTATCGATAACAAACGTAGTATCATAAAATAAAATAAAATAAACTTTATTAATGTTCCAGAACACGAATTTCCACTCAATGCTTTATATTGGCATTGTTTTAAAATATTTAAGGCACAATATTTTTTTAACATTCATGTCTGAGTGTTTCATTAAAGTTACTTTCCTCTTTCGACTAAAAGTACCATCAGAAGATGTAGCAAGACGACATAAAAGTGGCCTTTTAAAGACAACAAAAGCATTATATTGTTTCACATTTTACGTGCATTTTATCACGACCAGTCATTTAATAAGAGCTTTTAATTCAAATGAGATATGACACGACAAATTGTAAATTAAAACCCTAAAAATACATTTGAATCTGAAGAGAGATTCGAAGTAATTGGTAGTTTTTTGTTTAACAGTGCTCTACTAATCTATGTAAAATGAAAATGTGAATCATGACATGCGTTTGGACTATAAAAGATCTAACTCACCATACATATAGGTCCCCTCAGAGTCTAATTTTTTTCAAAGATTAAGCAAACAAATGCTTTATCCTAAATTGACATAAGGGGGAAAATGGCTTTAAAGGGGGAAATGAAAAAACTGACGTCCTCATATAAAAATGAAAACAAAAAGATAACAAACAAGCAAAAACAAGAACAAAACAAAAGAATTACTGAAACTGTTTTAACTTAGTCAGCTTGGCCTATTTAATTTATGGCCTTCAGCACTACACCATCCTTTAAACCCCAATACCATCATCTTCAGTTTTCTCGGCTATTAACCTAAAATTACCGTTGGCAGAACATATACCGTTTTTGTATTTTTTTTTAACTATTTAGTTAATGAACTCTAATTTGGCTTTTTTGTTTCATTTTTGTGGTTTTCTTTGGCAACTCTAGTCTGGTTTATAATTTATAGACAATGAGAAATTTAAGGTTGGGCAGATATCTCTTGAGTAATAATTAATTAGTTGAAGACTGGGGAACATGAAGGAATCATGAATAGTTTACAGTAGTATCGGAAAGTATGAGATGTGAATTAATGAGCGTAGAGCAGACATAACGATGCTCTTGGCAAACATGATGAGGTTGTAAATATTGTTCGGGCTAATCCGTCGACAAACGGTGGAGGTGTGAAAAACTAAATTTTGCGTTTACACGTATCATGATTAATAAGTATGTGTAATCAAATGGTGACGAGTGAAATTAGGGAATAATTTCCCGAGTATATCATTTGATTACCTATTAATATCATGGGTGACGAATTACGTTAGCAATCTTGGATTTTTGACATGTTTATCCTGGATCTTATCGATCGAGAACTCCACTCTCTCGAACGTTTAGAGCTCAAATTTGACTCAAGTTTGGAATTTTTCGACAAAATACCTGTTAGAATCCTTCTTGATTTGCTCTTTGGTGTGTTCAGGTTTTCTAAAGCGTCTTTATATGCCCTGGCATCTTTATTCATGACATTTTAAAACTTTGTCGCCATCTTGACACTGAGACGTACGGAAGGTTGCCATGGCAATTTTTGTAATTTCACATGTGAAATTACAAACTATCGCTGAAATTTCGCGCCAAAATTAAGGAGTAATTCGTCACCTATGATATTATAATGATAATAGTAATAATATAACAATAATAATAATAATAATAATAATAATAATAATAATAATAACAACGATAATGATATTCATTCACTGCTTTCAGAACTGTTGCCTACGTAAGCACAAAAAGTGCGAAAACCTAATGTGATCTCAACGTTGCGTCATTATGAAGTTAAATTTCGTTTTCACAGGAACCACTTGTCACCCAAACATGTGTAAAGAATGAACGAAAAGAAAAGAACAGGTTATGGCTTAAAGGCATTGTCAAAGGGCATTGGAAGTGGGAAGGGAGGGGGGGAGGGGGTAGGCCTTGAGGATAGCTAACATTTTTGTTGTCTTAATCATGAATGAGAAGCTAAACGAAAGCAGCGAAAGATGCAGACAGGCAAACTTTTCAGTACTGATTTCCAACAGAGTAGGAGTTACAGCCCGCTTTTTTCTCACAGCTTTATCAATGTTGGTAAGAATAATTCCAGGGGCAATATTTTTTTAACAGTCAGGCAGCGTTTAATACACTTTTATTAGTGCTCCTGGTAAAGTCTAGAATGATATCACTATATAGGGACATACATTGAGAGTCTTTAAAAATTTATTTATCGTGAGATAAAGTGAAAGTAACCCTAATAGGAATATTGTTGTAATTTACAACACAAATTCCATAACGTTGATGAATTGTTTTTGTTATGGATCGTCGTTACGGTTTCTTGTAATGTCAAGGAAATTGTGCGATACCGTGGTCCGGTGTTGTTGCAATCAAAACAGGGCTGCAAACTAAAACAAAAATGGGGAAAAAAAAAAAAAAAAAAAAAACCCGGAACAAAACAGGGAACGTTCTAAAACAAAAACATGTGGATAAAACATCCCGGAACATGAAAAAATAAAACATCCCGGAACATGAAAAAAAAAAAAAAAAAAACAATAAAAAAAATGAAATAATGATAACAACATAATTTTTGTAAAAATTAATAATAACAAAATAACACAAAATAACAAAACAACGAAAAATTAAGAAATCTGGTTAGGAAAAAGAAACTGGTATTATCTCCGAATATGAGAAAAAAATATTTTGTCGCAATTAATTTGTTGGGCGAGTGAGGGTCCATGCAAATGACAGTAATGAGAGAAGACTTGCTTCTAAATTCAAAAATATTGAAATGGGTCGCGAGGAGGAGGGTTTTCAAGCTTTCCTCACACAGCTACCTCTTGTAATTGTTTGCCATGTAAGCACCAACTTCGCTCTCATCAGTTTTGTCGTCAGAGGATACCCAAATCACTTTGACAGCGGCGATCGCCATCTTCAACTTGGCAGAAGAAAATAGGGGGCTGTGATCTCGGATCTTGGCCAGCCATCTCCTCGAGTCGCAAACTTCACTTGCGACTCGGAAGACGGCTAAAATTCAGGCTAATTGATAACAGTTAGAAACTACCACTGCGCTACCGCTGCCACTGCGACTATTCGTGGCGACTGTGAATCTTATCCACAAAAGTCCAAAGCGACGAGCACCTAAGCTCTTCTTACGGTCGCAAAGCCGTAAATCGGTAACCGTTACTAACCCCATTACAAACAATACAACAGGTGGCTGTGTGAGGAAAGCTTGAAAACCCTCCTCCTTGCGACCCATTTCAATATATTTTGAATTTTATTATTATTATTATTATTATTATTATTATTATTATTATTTATTTATTTTTTCATGGAAATTATTTTTATTTTTTCATGTCCCGGGATGTGCCGGGATTCTCCCGATTGTTCCGGCATGTTCCGGAATGTTCCGTGTTCCTGGTTTTATCGACGCCCACAAAAATGCGCTATCTTTGGAGAAAGGGGAGATAAGGATCAAAAGGGAGAGAGTGGGAAAATTAGATCGCCGATGTTAGGTGTAAACTATTATAACTCATTCGAAATACATCTTCGTTTCTGATTGGCTAAAATCCCACGCTTAAATTTATCGTTACCAACTACTGTTGAGCAAATTTGGAAAAATTTTCCGATACGTGACCTGATAACTTCAATCGCGCAGCAAAATTGCCAGATTATTAAACGGGTAACCGAAAAGACCTGGGTTGTAGCTTGCTTTTAAACTAGGAATCATTTTGAATGGATAATAAAACAATTTTTGAGTTCGGCTTTCATATCATCAGAAGAATTGTGGAGATCTCGGAGGGTGATATCTCCATAATTCTTCAGATGATACTCAGCCTCATTCAATAATTGCTAAATATGGCAGCGGTTGGTAATAAATGAGGTCTTCAAAGGTGTTAAGACAACTGGTAAAATGCTGGTAATGGAAGCCAGTCGGAGCATTCCAACATCATCCAAAAATACAATCTGAAGAGCATGGATTCCCACACGTCCCGTCAGCAAGATGAGAAGCAAACTGAATGAAAGCGTTTAAGGGTAACTGCCAAAATTCGACCTTTTTGAAAGGTTACATGATTTCAGCCACGATATTTTGCAGACTTCTAACTTACTGAAGTGCTCCGAGAAAAGTTTAACTATCAAGTCAATATTTCTTCAAAGCAGGAGACAAGGGAACATAATAGTGTACTCAAGACAAAACAGTTGAACCAAAGTACCAGTGTCATTCGATATGGTTTCAGTGTTAGATACATTTTATCACTTCTTGTTATTTTTATAGAACAACAAAGAAAGCTTTTGGTTATACATCATGGTAGATTTGCATTACGAATTTTATTGGATAAGTTTTTTGACATTCCAAATAATCAATGTCGGGTAAACGCCTGAAACGCCACCAAAAGCCTTCATTATTCCGGATGTCACGAAAACCGAATCTATAATTGTTTTATTATACACTGATCGAAGAAAATAACGATAAACAACACCTTTGTAAGTATAACAGTGTGTCTGAAAACAATGCATTGCACACGCAGCAGACAGATTAGTTAGCTGCCTGCTAGAAGTTAACTTCCTTATCAGGTTGTACTGATTTCCAAAATTACCTCTACGCATTTAGGCAATGAGAAGACAGTAAGTGAGACTGGTGAATTGCGAGAAAAATATCTGATCTTATGCGGATAGCTTTCTTCCTGCTTCGGGAGTAATTAGGAGAGTCTCGAGCAAAAGAATTCGTTCCAAAGCAAGGAATCGTCGGTCTAGTGGACAATCGCAGAAACGAGAAAGTTGTGGTTGCGGTCGAGTCGTATATTAATGATATTTAATGCTATTTGCCCCATGCAAAAATCACGAACAAAAGTAATATGCCTGGCTCTCCCTGAAAATGAGTTAAGAACAGCCAAACCTAATCCTATTTTGGAAAATACTGGATGCCCATTAGTCTCCATAACATACGCTGCATGAAAGACGTGATTTTATAACAAGCATTTCTTTAAATACAGTCGAACCTCTGCAAAGGACCACCCAAAATGCAAAGATTTAGATCATATGCCGCGAGAGGATAAAAAACAATGAAAAATTCCAAAACCCTCATCCAAAGAAGTGGTCGCAGTCGCTTACGACAAGTGGTTGTTAATGAGAGGCTCCAAATATAAGGTTTTCACTGTTAAAGTGTTTTTGACAGGTGCGTGGTTTTCGCGAGAGTTTTGTCGCTTTCGTACATAACGGTTCACTTGTACAAATTGTACTGAAAATTAGATCATTATATCAATTGTGACTAGTAATGAATTGCGCTTCAGGAAATTTACAAGTTACTGTAGAAATTTCTCTTGTGGGATTCATCATTCAAAGTAACGGTTGAGAACTTTCTGACAATGTTTACTTTAACGTATGCATATTCTTTATCTTTCATCTGAAAGTGTATATGATATGAAATTGATTTTGGTCCTTAGGTAAGTTTAATCAGCAATTCTGAACTTTAAAAATGTGTCTCCCAAAAAATTTCTTGAATTTTGATGGTCCAAAAACTGCTTTTTCCCCTTAAGAACTGTCCCAGAGACTATGAACGAGCAAGGGATCAAAGAGCTGATACCGTCATGTGACGTCAGTTGATTTGCTCAGCATTTTCTTCCGGTTCTAGTCATTGCTTTGTGTTTTGCTGAATAAAGCTAAATCATACTTGTCAATTTGGCAGCGCGATAAGACGGACCTTTTTCAAGGGAAATTTGCGTGTTTTGGAGAAGAAAAAAAGGCTTTGCAAGAGTTTGACGAGTTTGAATTTCGGATACGTATTTTAAACATGCCTAAGAATTAAAGACGACAGAAACATTTCCTGTCATGAAAAGTTTACAAAGCCACCATGAATATGGATTTTCATGGGTCATGAAAGTCTCATACATTTCAGACCGATACATTTCATGACCCCTGAAAAGGCAGTTACAGCCTAGCATTTATTTCATGGGTGATGAAATTTCTAATAGCCCATGAAATTCCCATGAAGGCACATTTAAAAACCCATGAAAGTGTCCAACTCACAGTAGCACAAAAGTAGACATCAATGCGTTAGAGAAATGTTGCACACATTTATTAATTCGTAATAGCTTTCGCAGATCTTTTTAAACTTAGGTCAATAAAGTTCATGATGACACGTACTGATGCAAAAAAAATTGTGTCATTAAAAACAGTAGCTTGTTGGTCCAAAGAAATAGCTTCATAGACTCCTGTTAGTAAAAATTTATTACACTGTTTTGTTTCAATCTCTTGTAACTTAAAGTTGAACTTTATGATTCAACACCATTTTGAGTTAGGAAGGTAATGTTCTGGTTCTCTGAAGGGTCTTGATGTTCATATTGTCTGTCATCATATCAAATTTTAGAATAATGTGGGACTGCCGGTATTCAGTGCATGCAAACCACATACCTAGTAATTTGTTAATGCATTGAAGTCATTTTGCCTAAATGTCCGTTCTCCAGTTGATTTGCCTGATCACATACAACACTCTTTAGTACACAAAACGCCTTAGATTCCATAGCTGCGATTTACCTAGGAAGATCGAAGGGCCTCTGCTCGAGTTACCTATTCACTGTCCATAATACTGAAGTCTACATGTACCTCAGCGATCGCACAGTTAGCTTCATAAATTCTGAAATGTTTTGCTTGAGATTTTCTTATCGGAAAAAAAAAGCTTTTGATCCACAAGTGTAGTAAGCAACTGGGATATTCAAAGTGTCTTCTCGTACCTGAGCTAGTCCAAACAATGTCTACAACATCTCTTCCGTTGAAGCTTTGTAAGTAAAGCCATCGTACCTGAGCTAGTCCAAACAATGTCTTTCGTTGAAGCTTTCTAAGTAAGGCCATCCTTTCTTGGAAAAAACAATGCGAATTTTTTCCCTTGCTGCTGACACCTCAAAAGCTTTGGATCATTTCACTCAGCTCTTAAAACCACCGCTTTTTAGACTCACTAAACTGTCTAAACTCGATCACCGAACGTATTACCCGCCATGTTGCCCGCCATGTTTGATGTTTGAGCTGACTAGTTACCAGTTTCCCACAAAGTAACTCCCGTCGTCACGTGCACCTTTTGAACCAATAGAAAAGCGAAAAATGAAGTTCCGTTGGATCAGTTCAAATTCACGCGGACTCAACAAGAGAAAATACTTTGCACCCAAACCGGCGTTATTTTAAAGGCGGATTGTTTATTTGTTTTGTTGTCCACATGAAGCGTGCTTCCAATCAAGTTGGAGAACAATAAGTTAGCTGGATTGTGGATGGTAAAGCGGTGTGCGAAAAACGCAGACTGCAGACTGCAGACTGAAGACTTGCAGACCGCAGACCTGCAGACTTACAGACTCGATAAATTGGCACACTCGGAGATTTTTTCTTCATGCCTTCCAGAAGCCAGGTCCTCCTTAGATCTCCCGCCAAAATGGATGAAGGTGAGCAGATTTCTACCTTGTGGATTATATAGAAGTAGTTTTCTTACGGTGACGAGTTCTTCGCGACCATACAATATTACTGAGAATATTAACCGAAAGATCGCAAAGCTAAGTGTTTTTAAACCATCGAGAACGTTTTGTTGTATAGATGTTGTTCTCGTTTTGAATGTTTAAAAATAGTGTCTCCCATTTTAATAGGCGGGCAGCTTTACTCGGCGGAGAAAGGCAATCAACAGGTTAGTGATATTAGCAAAAAAAAGATGAATCGTTGGTAGCAATATAACGATAACGACGACTACAGTTGCAGCGAATGATTATTAATTCTTTGTAAAATGTTGTAAGAATTCTGGCAATCGATGTTGTCTTCAGTAAACATGTGGCCGGCGTAGCGTTTCGTCGTGTTCTTGTTAACAGGAATTTGTATAGTGCCTTTCACCTTTGATCTGTTTATTGAATTCAGTTTAATTTCGATATTTGCATTTTGGAACACGTTTCCCGTATTGCTGCTATGGATCAGCCGGAACTCCCGGGGACAACCGAGGTAATGCGGGGTCTTGTACTTCATATTCACTCCATTTTTCTACCCCGGTAGGCGGGGTATACACGTCCCCTCTAGCACCGGGAGTTAAACGGGGGGGCACTATTGTGGTCAGCGATCTTTATTTTCAAGCGGCACATTTTGCAACATTTTCATCCCCTCATGCAGCAAAGAAATATGCTTTGCAACGTGTCTTATTGTGACTTCAAGCAGAGTCGCCTCTTATTACGTGTCTTATTTTTCCTCGTATAACTGGCCCTTTCGTTTAATAACTTTATATGATGTATTTATATGGTGGAAATGACAAGCAAGACAGTTGAAATGATTGAGTCATTCTATAAAAAAAAAAATCCAGAAGACTGTAAAACATGAGTAGTAATTTGTTGTTACCTTGCATTTTGAGACTTCAAGTTGTAAAGCAGCAAGCTCATTTTGAAATCTCCAAATAATTGCTATTTTCCTACTCCATCGAGAGTTTGCAAGTGTTGCCATAGCTGCTCTGAATTGTCCGAAATCAATGCGTTCTTTCGGGGATATCATTGTCATTCCTTGTTACGCTTGCTTGTAACAAGATTAGAGTGGAAATGTAACAGGGAGTACCGTTTGTGTGGGACATGGGGGCGGAAGAGTTTACCATTCACTTTGGCCACAGGGAGTGGAGAATTCATCCAGTCTAGCTGAGGGGGGGGGGGGAGGGTCCGAGGGTTTCAAATTACCGGTAGCCAGCAGGTTTAAAGGGTCATGTAGCAGCTGCTCGGAAGAGAAGTCACCAATGGTGCCTAACCTTCATTCCAAACAATACTGAAACAATTGAAAGAATGATATGTCATTGTTTCCTGCGACCAATTAGGAGAGACCTTCCGAGCAGCTCCTACACTACCCTGTTGAAATCAAGTCACCAACTCACTGTATCAAAAAAGGGCCGTTAGTCCCCGTTTTCTAGGGGGAGGGGATCTGGGGGGGGTTAAAGAGAAAGAGGAAGAGCATCCAGTAACTCCAAACAAAAAGAAACGAACACAACCGTCGACTCTGCAGTCCTGTTGCGAAGCTTAAAGAAGGGAAACATAGGCGAGATGTATACAGTGAAACCCGCAGCGAGGCTGGTGGTTTACGATTGATAGGAAGTGTATCCTCTTTTCCCAAATCCTTAAAACAAATTCAAAAATTGAAGGAACGTTCTCTGCGTAAAAGTGATCATTTGGTAGCCACCCAAACGACTAAAAAGGACAAGCTCTTTGCGATTATGCTCAAGTGCGTGCAAGACAAGACGGGTACCAAGGGTAGCAGGTTTCTCCAGTTTGTCCAGGGTGCATCACAGCCACTTGCATTGTTGGCAGATGAGCGACAACTTAAGGAAATAGAGCGTTTCTGTACAAATCCGTCGGATCCCGCAATTTTAAGCGTGGATACTGCGTATAATTGTGGAGCATTTTACGTCACGCCAACAACGTACCGTCATTAACAAGTCATGTCTAAACGTACGGGGAAACACCCAGTGATGATTGGGCCAACACTTATCCATAAACATAGGGATGAAGAAGCGTTTGCATACCTTGCCAGCTCCATGATAAGAGTAAGTCCAAGACTGGTCTCACTTCTGGCCATAGGAAGCGACAGAGATAAAGCGATAAAGAAAGGATTGGGCTCTCAGTTTCCAAATGTTGTGTTTGTGGCCTGCAAGAAACACTTTGAAGATAATTTGAAACGAAACCTTTCCGAACTGGTTGAACGACAAGGCGAAAAAGGAATTCATGGCGGACATTTTTGACTCAGAGGCGACGCGACAAAGGGGTCTGTTAGATAGGTAAAGAGAGATGGAATTTTATCAAGACCTCGCAGAATTTAAGGCTATATGGGATACACGCGAGAGTGAGGCACACGACACAGGTAACCCACAGTTTCACGACTGGTTTTCCAGATACCAAGCGCAGGATGCAAAGGAGATGCTCCTGTATCCTATTCGACGAGATCTCGGATTAGGGTATGAATACTGCTATAACAACGATCCCGAGTCTATGCACCGCAATCTGAAGATGCGTCAAAATTACAAGGCATCCGACATGCCCATCGTAGTGGAAAATATTCGCAAAGACAAGGACGTTCAGGCAGCTTTGGTGGAAGACGCCATGATTGGTGTAGGACCGTACGAGCTTGCTACTCCGTGTAATCACCTAAATGTAGACGCATGCGTGTGGACCTATCAGTGGTCAAACAGGCAACGGGACCAACACCCGAAAATCGCATGTGCCAAAGAGGGAAGGTGCTGGTTGCGAGTAGCAACTCCAGCCTGAGGACATTAAAGGTATTGACAGGTCAGACGTCATAGTGATTGATGATGACCCAAGTCCAAGTTCAAGTCAACAACTTCAGATTCTGGGTTATCCAGGGATAATAGACGTGATGAAAGCGAAACCCCCAGTAGTTTTGCACTGTCTGTGTCCTTTCCTGAAACCGGTTTGTCGCCAGTTTACAGAGGGGCATATGACAAAGCTTGCCGACTATCAATGAGCAACTCTGTAGTAAAAGCGCCCGGAAAACACGAAGGTTACCTTACCGACAGCGAATCTGCAACTGCACCAAACTTTGTTGAAGTGAAAAGAGGTCGACGCTGTGTCTGCCCATGTCGCGCATATCAAGTGTCGTCCGTGTGTTCGCATGCGCTAGCTGTGGCAGACATAGCGGGCTGTTTGGAGGAGTATCTTGTGTGGTACCACACGAAGAGTGGTGGAGCAAATTTGACGGCCACTGCATCAATTACTGCAACAAAGAACTCGGGGATGAAACCCGGAAAGAGCCGGCGTCAACGACCAAGCAGAAAGAGGTGTAGTGAGCGAGATAAGGAAGAGTACTCAGAAACGCGGCCTATACACAGTGTTCAGGCAAGAGCCATCTACATCATGTGTTTGCTATGGTTGCGCTGGACATCTGAGATCCTCTATTTCCACCGTACCAGATGCCCCTTTCGATGTCGTTTTGACGACGAAGGAGTACCGATCATGGTTTGACAAAAACGAGAACACAATTAAAATAATAACAAAGCCAGAATCCACTCACTACCACACTACTCTAGTGTGTATTCGCAAGAGGAATTCCTCTTTTGGGGCGACAAAGCATCTGCAGGTCAGCGCCGATGATCGAGAAAAGCTTCCCCCCTGTCAAAAGCAGCTTCTAGAACAAAGTTTAAACATTCCCATTCAATAAGAAATTAACAAGGGTATGTCAAAAGCCGTATTTTCCGTCAGATAAATCAGATAGCGCAATGTTGTGCCCACACTGATTTGCGTTGGAGGTAAAAAATCAGTTCCTGTTTTGTAATAATCAGTAAGCAATATATTACCTGTGATACCAATTTTACTAGAAAGAGCGCCGCCAGGCTTATCAAATTTTGTCTTGCCAGCCTGGCTCTGTTAAAATGAAATGGAAACGGAACATCTACTTTTCTCTAAGTATGTTTTTTTTTAATACAATGAAAATATTTATTCGAATATGATTGTTTTATATGAATCAACAACAACAACAAAAGAAACAGTTTTTTCTCTTTTCAACTTTTTCAAGCTGTTTAAAGACGACACCTTTCAAGTAAAAAGGCTAGTTGCTTAATATGGTCATTGTTACTTGTACATATTGGCACAGGGCATGGGGAGGGGATACCCTCGTAAAGTAAGGATAATTCTGGGTCAGAAAGGTTCCTTTTCAAAAGGCTGGTGGAACTCAAGTGAGCTTAAATAACTGAAAGAAAGTGGGATGTGGAAGAATTACACATTGAAGAAGAAACACTAACGTAAACTGGAACGGTTTTGTTTTATGCAAAGTTAATAGGGTGGCTTGTACAAATTATACCCCTACGTTTTTCATTTTATATATTTACTTTTTTTGAAGAAGAACAAGAGCTGATTGTACACGATCTGAGAAATATGTAAATAATTGCCGTACCTTGGCATATTCGTGCTTCCAAAGTCAGAACAATAAAACCTTTCAACGCTCAACAAGTATTCAAGTAGCAGTCCAACCGTATTTTTGTTGCTTTCGAATTTTCTTGAAACCTTGCATCACGTTCGATATATTTCGACGCTTCTTATCACAGACTGCCAAAGCTGATGCCTACAAGTTACATTCAACATTCTCAATATGGTAAAATATTATTCTTGACCCGTGACATGTAAAAATGCCAAGGGATCATGGAACCGTTAGGGACACCCAACGACAATTTTCGGACAAATATCTGTTCGGAAGACGATTTGAGATCTAGAATTTTCGGAACATATGTTATAAAATTTCTTGCTTTCCTGCCTCTCCTAGGATTTTCGGACATCTAAATAATCTTGCCTATTGTTAACGGATTTTTACCCTAAGAAGGTCACCTAGAATTTTCGGGAGCCTTTTTTCTGGCTAAAATTTTCGAAAAGGTAAGTTTTGATAATTTTCGTATCACTGACTTTCAGCTAGGAAATCCGAAAAGATGAAAAATTTTTACGGGATAAAAATATGCCTATATCTACCGTTTAAATACTAAAATACGTTTAACAATTCTATGTTTAAGTGGTTTTGAACTATATTCTCGTTGGGTGCCCCTGAACCGTTCTCTCCGAAGTGGACATTGGCCGCCATATTGGAAGTATTCGTGCTCAGCGTACATGACAGCTTAAACGTCCGCTGTACCTTTGATACCGGTCGATGTATGATTTCGCGAAAGAGCATTGTGTTACAGCTGAACTTGGTTTTCTTGCCAGTAGAACTTAATCAGTCCTCATTTAAATGTAATCACCCTTATCGATTAGTTGAAATTGTTTGCTATGATGTGGTCATGAAAAACGAATGAGAGATGGTAAGTCCAGAAACGGACGGTAAGGAGCTCTACTCTATCCCGCGGTTTATAGCTTGTAGATGGAAGTATTGAGATTCTTACAGATGCCATTAGTTGTTGTTCAATTTTGAAAAAAGGAAGCTCTAGATGTTCAGTTTTTTATAGTTTTTAATTCGACTAAGAGAATACCATTACTTGGTAGGCCAGTTGAGCTTATTTCCGTCACTGAATAGAAAATATTTGACAAATAAAAAGTATGTGTACATTGATTGCTTTGTGAACATGTTGGTGATTTTTTTTGTTCATCCTCTTTTGGCTCAGAGATTGGTAATAAGAATAAGGAAGCATCTAACATTAGAGGAAAAGTTTCAACAAACTATGACAGTCCAATGATAGTTGCAAAAGGGGTAAAAAATAGAAAAATGTCGTTTTTCTCGCAAAGCAGTTCGCTTAAGGGCTGTGGGTGAGCAGAAGTCTAAGACAGCAATCAAGACAATCAAACCGAGTCTTTGTGCTTAGCTTTACCGCATTTTTCTCTTTCAATAGAAACTTCTTTAAGTGATACCTTCAAAAAAATCTTTGAAAAAGGGACTGCTGAAAAAACAAAAGAAGAATTAGAGAAGGCCAGTTCTTAGAGGGAGTACTGCCTTATATGGCCTATACGGGAATAAGCCGCTGGACAGGGTATGGGTTTTTTACCTCTCTGTCCTAAACAGGGTATATAATTTCATGCTATGTCTCCCAGGGCGGGCATTTTGTCCTTTTTCCTAAACAGCGTATGAACATTGAGGGTGCTGTCCTCAACAGGGTATGTTTTTTAGAAAGTTTTTTGTCTTAAACAGGGTCAGCATTTCAAACCCTCAGCGGCTCACTGATCACCCCGATCACCTATACCTAAATATTGGTCAATTGAATGTAGTCAATAAAAGGTGAAATATGTACAATAAAAGATATGAATAAAATTTATTTCATAAAACGCGAAATCACTGTCAATTTGGGGACGACCGATTTGCGGTGAGTCTTCATTAATGTTCAAGTTTCTGAGGGCGCGAGACTTTTTTGCCCTTTTGGCATAGTCCCTGGCGCTGACAGCGGATGGTTCTAAAAGATTCCAAACAATGGATCCTCTGTAAGAAATATAATATGTTTCAAAACGTTGTACGCTAACACAATGTTGATGACAGAGGTCATACTTAGACTCTTTCCTATGGATTATATGTTACAAGCATGATGGAGTTATGCGGTTGTATATATTATAAATTAAGGAGGCTATTTTGACCTTATGAGTGTCGAAAAAAGAGTCCTAGTTAGCTGTTTTTCTTACATCCTCAGAGGGCATGTCGCGAGGGAGGTTATATATAACTCTAGCAGCCCTACAATGTATGGATTCCAAAGAATTACATTCATTTTTATTTGTACAACACCCCCAAATTGGTAACGCATATGTAACCGAGGCTATAATGACCTTAAAATATAGATCTAAAAGCGAATTCCTAGGTAAAAAGCGGCTGCGTTTGATTAGATTGAGCTTGTTAACGAACCCTCTTGAGCTCTGATATGTGTTTTGTCCACGTAAGCTTGTTGTCAATGGTTACACCTAACAGTGTAGAACTAGAGGACCATTTTATGAGATGCTAGTTAATTTTTAAACTCCCTAAGGGACTGATAAAAATGATTTCGTTTAAGGATCATTCGCTCGCACTTTTTGGGGTGTGGTACCAAGGAGTTATGTTTGCACCAGAGAGCGAGTTCTTCTAGAGCTTTGTTCAGCGTTGTTGTGACCTAGTCTACGGTAAATGGTAGCATCATCAGCGTACAGGAACGTCGTTGCAGTGTTAACTGCTTTTGGGAGATCGCTTGTGTACAAGGCGAAGAGTATGGGCCCAAGTACGGAGCGCTGTGGTATACCGTGTGCAACTTTGGTATTCTCAGAGGGTACGCCATTAATTACGGTATACTGTTCCCGTTCAGATAGATAATCTCTTAGCCATGCCGTGATTCCAAAGTTGTGCTCTAGCTAGCGCTTGTGAAGAAGAATTGAGTGTGAAACGCATTCAAACGCCTTCTGGAAGTCTATGAATACGGCGCTCACAACTGATTTGTTATCGACTGCTCGTCGCCAAGTTTCAGTCAGATGGATGAGCAGTAGCTCCGTCAATCTTCCCTTTCGGTAGGCCCATTGGTTGTCAGTGACGAGCGCTTCGTTTTCCGAGAAGACATGTTTCGCAATCATGTCCGGTACACATGATTCTAAAATCTTGCTGGGTACACTTAGTAAGGAGAGGGGACGATAATTACTCATTACCGTAGGATCACCTTTTTTGAATACTGGTGTTAGTCTGGCCACTTTCCAATTATTGTAGACTCTACATTCGCGTATGCTTTGCATGACAAGGCTGGTCAGCGGGCCAACAACAGCAGGCCCTTGCCGTAACGTCGAGGCTAAAGCTCCCTAATAACGGCAGCGACGGTAACGACGGCGTCTGCATCTGGGCCAAGGATAAGTGCAGTAGTGGCAGTGGTAACGATAATAACGCAGACGTCTTAGCCTACGAAAACAACCGTTTCTTCTCGCACCTTGCCTCTAAGGACGTTTTGCGAGGAGGAACGTCTGCGACTCAGCGACAGAAATTCCATACTGATGACGTAAAATCTGCCCGGAATCCAGTCATAAGCGCTGATTGGACGACGGAGTAGTTACATTGTTTAGCTATTGTTTACAAATGACAGACAAAAGACAAAACGCTGCAAAGTTCAAATGTAAACGCGATGAATCTATAACAAAACAGTCAATATTTGTGAATATATTCTTCTGTAGAAGAAGCATTTGAGTTTAGCTGGAGGTCGTTCGCAGATGAACTCAGCACTTTACCAAAATCGACCACGAGAAACGTAAAATTGACCAAATTTGCATTTGGAACCCCATGACTATACCGGATTTGTTATGTAAACATTGATTTACGTCTTCAATATGGAATTTCTGTCGCTGCGTCGCAGACTTTCCTCCTCGCGAAACGACCTCAGCGGCGAGGAGCAACGAGAAACAGCTGTTTCGCAGGCTACACGCGTCTGCTCTTTTTAACATCTGCAACGATGTTATGGACAACATAAGTTAATTAAGGATGTCTTAAATGTAATAGGTCATTTCCACGATAACGTCTTTTTACCACTAAGAACAGGAATTTAAATTCGTTTTTCCCTTGAATTCCAATTTCGTAATCCCAGTGATGTTTAAATAGCAAAAGCTCTAATCTGCATAAAGAAAGCAAGACGTGAAGAATTCTAATAGTAGTAGAATGATTCCATCACGCAAATGACTTATTACGTAAAGAAATGATCGAAACAGATATCAATCGGTGCTACTAGAATTTAGGTTTCCACTTTACGATTTCTAACTAGTAAATAGGTTAAGAATCTAATTAGAGCCTTTTGCAGGAAGCTTCGTTTTAAAATGAATTAAAGGCAGTTATTTTATGAACTGTCTCACCTTGTTCTTTGTTTGGCATTTGGCCTTTGGTTTCTTTCTCAACTTTATCCCATTACTCCACGATAGAGCTATTTGCGTGTTGCTAATTAGTTTTTGAGTGCTCGACGGAGCAAGTGTAGCAGTACTTTAATCCTATAACCCTCGGACGTCAAAGCGCCGTTTTTAGCAGCTGTCCGCTTCTCCTTTGCACAAATTTTGCATATGAAACTCTTGTCATACATCGATGAACATTTGATATTCAGTGATCATACATGAAAGATCTAATGACTCTCCTTCACTGCGTATGCGCAGTTCAAGGTACGCAAAATTTAAAATGGCGGAGCGAGCTTTATTGACGAGTATGCCAGTGTTTAAAGCTAAGAATTAAAAATAAAATGAGAAAGGGCAACCATCTGTATGAAATTGAGGTTCGCGAGGTCGATAAAGAGATGACAGGATCAAAATTCACTACAAAGGTTTTAGCGAAGATACAGATCAGATGAGTGGCGTGACTATGGTTCTTTATTTGACCTCGAAGGATTTCACACTGTGGCTTCACCTTCTGCACTGCAACTTCATTAGAGTAACTTTTGACTTGATATTTCGGTCCGGTTTTCCATCCGTTCAACAACTTTGCCAGTGATTTTTCTCCTGCCTTGCTCGCACGTCCATAGGCCGTTTGCAGTACTGAAATCTTCTTTTTGAAGACGTTTAGAATACGGATGTTATCAACAACAACATCGCCAACACAAGATTTTTTAAAAATTCTTTTCACGACGGCGGCTATGGCGGACACGTAACCAATTTCTGCGTTTTCATTCTCCTTGCCATGATGTATAAACGAGAAAGCTGAAAGAAATGAAATGTAGATTCCGGCAAGTCAATATTATAGAAAATTATTGACTCAAAACGCAAATCTGATTTTAACCTGACAATATTTTCACGGCTGGTATAGTAACTTTGTATCAATTCACATCCTAGGCCTCAGTACCTGAGCCAAACCTTGAAACGGAGATAAAAGTTTCACAGAAGTACGATAATATTAATAGGCACACTTACAACAACAACAAAAAACAACAAACAAATTTTATTGAAAATTGGAAAATAACTAATTACATTACTTTCCCACCCGCAAATAGCTTATGAACTAATCGAGGCGGGGGGAGCTGAAGACATATTACAAAACAAGATTTATATATAGATGGACTAAATAACAGTGAAGACACTACAATACAGTAAATAGAATTTAAACTAACTTAAAACAAGGCATGTACATAACGATTACGAAGAGAAGCTAACCTAAAGTATTAAATAACTTAATAAGACTTAATAAGACGGGAGACTTCGACATAATCATCTTCTGACCGCAAAAAATTTAGTAATAATTCCTTTATTTTTTTACGAAAGGACGAACGTTTAAGTATTTTAATCGAATACGGAATAGAGTTCCAAATTTGGGCACCGATTCTCGTGAAAAAGGCATACATTTTATCGGTTCTAAAAAACTTAGCATAAAACGAGTCGCTAGAGACAGATCTTACTTGTTCATTTCGTGTCGAAATGAAGGAACCGTTGCTTCCCGTACCATCCGCATTGCCAATTGCTTTGCTGCCTGGTATTGAAGACAGAACCAACAGCAGCAAACACGCGACCAAGAAAACTTCAGGGCCATGGGTCCGTGGAAAAATCTTGATCAATATTGATGAATTTGGTACCGAAATGCGCAGAATATTATAAATTTTTAAATCTGGTGGTAACTGAGCGATCCCAGTATGCACTAGGACGTTATGCCCCAGTTTTCCCCATCCGATCTATATTTACCCTTTGTGGGCCTTCTAAAAAACACTCAACTTGCCAAAAGTAATCGCCCAAGTCCGTGGATTTTTTTCAGCAATCGACAACAAAACAAAGGAAAAGATATGTGTTAAAGGTGCAATTTTCGAATTGCGGAGGTAACTTGTCATGAATCTTCAAACAAAAAGATAACGAAAGGAAATACTACAATTTTTACGAATATTTTGACCGAGATCTACCGTGGGCGTGGTCACTGGAAATATGAGAGACCTTTTGTTAAGAAGGAGTTTCATATGTTTAAGTTTGGTGATTATCAGTAACTATGGTTACCAGATGTGATGTCATAGAAGGTTTCAACTAGAAAAGTAAATTATGCCTGTGGGTAAAATGAAGCAAAGTACTTATTTATGTGTTATTTTACACGTGAAGCACAAAAAATTAGCAATTCTTTTGTTTTTACGAGATTTCAATTTCCGGGTAAAATCCAAGATGGCGACCATTTTTGGGGACGCCACAGGCCTCCAGGAGCACCACCACCCATAAAATATAGCTCATCTTGTTAAGAAGATGAAAGGCTTTTCAATATGACGCAAAATCTTTTCGAAATACTGCAATATATCAAAAACTCAAGGGAGGGGTTCCATCGACGCCAACCCCCCAACCCCCCCCCCCTGTAAAACGGTGAGGGTATGACTGGCCTTCCTCTACCTCCTCGCCTATTTTGGAAAAGAAATGTTAAGAAAAAACAATGGCTTTTCAAGACTCTTCTTTTCTCATTGTGTCAAAAACATCAATAGATCGTTTTCAGTCACGTGGTCAGCAGCTTTGCAAATTTCTTGGAATAATAGAAAGTTTTAACATGCGAATAAAGTTCAAATCCCACAGGATTTTTTTTCTACACAAACATGCGTCACGCCGTGACGTCAGGTGAAAACGATCAATAGAGAACTTTAGATTCAAGGACGAGGACAACTACCAAGACAAGATTTCACTTTACTTTTTCGCGTATTTTCCGAAAATAAACAGCCCGGGAAGCTTCATTATCGCACTTTTTCACTAGAAAAGCAAAAGCGTTTACTTTTTTGAAGGAGATTTTTTGTATATTAAATGTAACGGACGCTCAATTGATTGTACAAGCTCATTAACGTTTGTCTTATCCATCCTAAGGCCGTCCAGGAATACTATTGAATTGCAAATAGTGTCATCAAAAAATGTCAACAAATACTGCTTGCACTTTAGCGTTTATCTATTGTCCCTGTTGACTTTCAGGATGGTGTTAATGACTTGGATGTGATGAGATGATATATGAGATGACATTTTTCTCTTTTGCATGCCGAATGACGCATATGAATGCCCAAAAGTGTTACTGAATGGTGATCAAAATGCAAAAATCCTACTAATTGAATCTGATTTATGAGCAAATGTTTGTTTTTTCGCGCTAATAAACGTATCTTCGCAATATTGGGCGCCTTTTCACGCTAATTATTGCTTATTTTCTCGTAATGAAAAGCAAAAGTCGTAAAATGACTCCGCGTATCTCCTTTTCCCGTCAAAATGACGCTGGCTCACGCGCACACTACTTAGTATTGAGAAAATCTTGTTTTCGTAATCGTAAAGGTTTCTGTTGTTATAAAAATACTTGGTACCTTCCTCTCCCAATTCTGTTTCATTCTCATCCATTTTCTCTTTAAAATAGCAATAAAGGAAAAAAAATTAATAACCACTATATTGATAGTCTGAAAAATGAGTTTCGTTTATTTCACCATTCGTAAAATTTACTAACCTTCTGCAGGCATTTCATTCTCTGGCACATCGGCTATTTCCTCACTATCTATTTCCCCAAGTTCCGACAACGAATCCTGTAGAGTGCAGACATTAGAAAAATTAATCCATAGGTACCTTTGCTTAGCACTTATATGTGTTTTACTGTTGCTTTGAATGCTCTTACTGTGCTGCGTCATACATTTTTAAGTCTTGCACAGTTTATGAATCAGTAGAAGATGTGACTGAACATGATCACAGTTCTTAGTTCTGAAAATGCCGAGCCCTATGAGTGAGATGCCATACAAATTAGCCCCCCTCCGTTTTGTCCAAATCTTAATAATTTCTCCCGCCTAAAGGCTCGGGAAATTATAAAGATTTGGACAAATCGCAAGTGAAATTATTCCCTAATTTCACGAGTATACCATTTGATTACCTATTAATATCATGGGTGACGAATTACGTTAGCAATCTTGGATTCTTGACATGTTTATCCTGGATCGTATCGATCGAGAACTCCTCTCTCTCGAACGTTTAGCGCTTAAATTTGACTCAAGTTTAGAATTTTTCGATAAAATACCTGTTAGAATCCTTCTTGATGTGCTCTTTGGTGTGTTCAGGTTTATTAAAGCGTCTTTATATGCCCTGGCATCTTCCATCGTGACATTTTAAAACTTCGTCGCCATCTTGACACTGCGACGTTCGGGTGGTTGCCATGGCAATTTTGTAATTTGTCATGTGAAATTTCACATAATAGTATGATTTGTAGTGATATTCGGCATAAATACCACGTGTGATATTTCAAAATTGTTATACGAAATTTCACGAACCGTTAGGCGAATGAAATTTGAGACAATTTTGAAATATCACGAGTGGTATTTTTGCCAAATATCACGTACAAATCATGCTATTATTTGTTTATACTATTACCCACAAAAGGTTTGTAATTTTCACATGTAGGTATTTCAAATTAAGGTGAAATACCAATGCTTTAAGCCAATCAAATTGCAGAAATTTCTCATGTAGTAGTATAATCGCTGAAATTTGGCGCCAAAATTAAGGAGTAAGTCGTCACCTATGATATTAGTATGTGTAATCAAATGGTGACGAGTGAAATTAGGGAATAATTTCACGCGCGTTTTGTCCAAATCCTTATAATTTCCCGAGCCTTTAGTTAAAACAGGAGTGATTATGAGTAGCTCAGTGGAAAACGTTTTATTTATAAGATTTTCACTCACGGAAACTGCGGTTCCAAATTCTACTGAAAGGGCAGCCTCAAAAGACGAACACGGGCCTTATTACTGAATCAACTTCTAAAACTGGGTGTAGTAAGTTGTGAAACCTTACGAAACCAAATAATATCGAAAGCAAAATGCTTCTGATAACTGGATAGGTATTGGATTAAAAGTGCATTTTTTTGTACTGGAATTTGATTTTTAAATAAACAGCCGAAACTTTAGCTGTAACTCAATGCAAGCAAA
>CALNXK010000015.1:1717500-1775000 GCA_942486035.1 Porites lobata
GGGAGGGGGGCGGGTATTCCTGGAATTTTTATAACTGGTCGATGTTGTACTAATTTAATAAAACAGCTGTTGGTAATTGCCGGGACAGGATAAATAAAGATCATCAAGGCTGTTAAAACAACTGTAAGAAAGCTGATGATAGATACCAGAACAATAAAACATTGTCAAAAGAATACACCAACCCCATCACTGTATGTAACACCCTGAAGAAGAAACGCCGAGCCTTCGAAATATTGGTAAAAAATATATATATATTCCCGACAATAAAATCAGCCTTGCGTCTTTTGTTTAATACGGATCTGAAGAGCGTCATATGTCCCTGGGTATATTTAGTCGTGGAATATAAAAATGCTGGTGGGCAAGACACAAACTGTGTGAAAGCGTCCAAGAGTACTGCAACCTTTTTTCACATGATTTCAGGCGCACAGGGTTAATGATTCGTTTAAGGAGTGGTCTGGCTTCAGCGTTAAATAGGATCTCTACGGGTCAAGGATGATAGCACAAAGTCGTTTAACATTTTATTTTGCTTTTTAAAAGTTTACAGAACTGAATAGTTTTAAGGTGTTGAAATGAAGATTGGGTTCCATGTTTTTCTTTTTCGATGCCACAACTAAACGTTTAAGTGGACTGAAAGGTACAGCGAAATTTTTATCCCCTGCGACGGGAAAAACAAAAACGCCTGCAGCTGTAACAAACGTGATAACGACAGCGACGGTAACGAGAGCCTTTGCATCTACGCCAGCGATAAAGGCAGTAGCGGCAGTGATAGCGATAGTAACAGTAACGTCTTCTCCTTTTGGGATCTGTAACAGAGTTATGGAGAACATAAGTTAATTAACTGTTTGAAATATAATAGGTCACTTGCACGATGACGTGTTTTTACTACTATGAAAAGAAATTCATTTGATGGTTTTTTCCCTCGAATTTAAATTTCGTTATCCCAGTGAGGTTTAAATAGCAAAAGCCCAAATTCTATCTCATTTGCATAAGAAAGCAAAACCCTGAAGAATTCTGGTAGTAGTAGTAGTAGTAAAATGATACCATCATGCAAATGACTTATTATGTAAAGAAATGATCGAAACAGATATCAATCGGCACTACTAGGCTTTCAGTCATGAACAAAATCAGGACTTTGGGAGTCCAACCCATGACCTACGATTTTTAACTTGTAAATTGGTTAAGATTGTAATTAGAGCCTGTTTTACAGGCACTTTTGTTTTTGGAATAAACTAATGATAGTGATTTTATAAACTGTCTCAACTTGTTCTTTGTTTGGTTTTTGGCGTTTGGTTTCTTCCTCAACTTTATCCCATTACTCCACAACAGAGCCATTTGCGTGTTGCTAAGTAGTTTTTGGCTGTTCCATCGGAGCAAGTGTAGCGGTACTTTATAATAAGAAAGTGGAAAATTATCCTTTAACCCTCGGACGTGAAGGGGGTAGGGGAGGGAGTTGATGCCACCGGCCTATGTGAAGTTTTTCTGAGATTTTTTTTAGACAAAGAAACTAAGCACCTAACGTTTTCAGTAGCTGTCCGTTTCTTTTTCGGGCGCATTTTGAGTTAAGTTTGGTGATGATGGGTAGGTAGGTACTTTATTAAATACATTGCAACATAAGCTGAATTGCGTATTTACATAATGGTAATAATTTATACTAATAATTGTAAAAATGAGTAATAATTGTAATAGCTAAGACTAAAAACGTATAATAAGAAACCTAAAAATTATTCACAATTCTGCCTGAGGCCATAAAAAAACTGTTCTTAAATCTATTTGTCTTGCAATGCGACAAAGTGAAAGTCCGCGCGTGCCTTAGATTATAGTTGCTCTTATGAAGAGGCGGCAACAACTTTCTTAACTTGTGGTTCGGGTCGCTCATTATGCTTTCAAACGTGCGCGTGCAAATGTTGTGGTGATGCTCAGCAACCGTTGGTAAACTCAAAAGCGCTAAAGCTAGCTGCTATTCTATATCAGGACATATGATTTGCATTGCTCTTTTCTGAATGCGTAATTAACTATGGTTACGAGATACCTAGCCATTTTATTTAGTGAAAATGCATGTTTTTCAATATGTTTCAACGAGAAAAGCAAAACATGTGGATAAAATGAAGCAAAGTGCTTATTTATGTGTCATTTTACATGTCAAACACAAAACATTACCAATTCTCTCTGTTTTAATTTAGGAGATTTCTAATTGTGGGTAAAATCCAAGTTGGCGACTGTGTTTGGGGCCTCCAGCAGCGCTACCACTCATAAAGTATACCCATCTTGTCGAGAAGATGAACGGCTTCCCACTGAAGGAAAAATCTTTTCGAAATACTACAACATATAAAAAATCAAGGGAGGGGTTCTATCAAACTATCCCTTGTACCAGGGTTAATTTATTTTTTTGCGCGTTGTATTTAGAGTAGCTCTCACCTTCACCAGGAGTGATGGCTGCATCAGAGGTGTCTTCTTGTGGCTGGCCTTCATCTACCTCCCCGCCTATTTTGTAAAAAGAAATATTAAGAAACAACAATAGCTTTTTCACGACTCTTCTTTATTCATTGTGTCAAAAAACATCAATAGAGACCTTTCGGTTCGAGGACTAGGATAACTACAAGGGAAAGATATCATTTAAAGTTTTTTCGCGTATTTTTCAAAAATAAACAGCCCGGGAAGCCTCATTGCACTTTTTTCACCAGACAAGCTAGCGCGTTTTTCTTTATTGAAGGAGGTTAAACCCTCTTCTGATCGCAAAATGATGACTTGTTTTCATCACTACGACATTAATGCTAAAAATCGTAGTAGAATGACGCCAGCTATCGCGTTTTCACGCGCACACCACTTAGCAAAGTGAAAGTCTTGTTTTTGTAATCTAAAGGTTTTTGTTGCTATGCAAATACTTGGTACCTTCCTCTGGCATCTCATCTGAGTCTTCCTCGTCGTCAAAGTCTTCTTCGCCCAATTCTGTTTCATTTTCGTCCATTTCGTCATCGAAATAACAATGAACGGAAAAAGAAAAATTAATTACCACTATATTGCATAGTCTGCGAAAAAAAAAAAGAGTTTATTTTGTTTCAACATTCTTAAAATTTACTAACCTTCTCCAGGCACTTCATTCTCCGGCACATCGGCTGTTTCCTCACCATCTATTTCCCCAAGTTCCGACAACGAATCCTGTAGAGTGCAGACATTGGAAAAATTAATCCATGGGTACCTTTGCTTAGCACTGATATGTGTTTTACTGTTGCTTTGAATGCTCTTACTGTACTTAAGGTGCTGCGTCACTTTTGAGTTTAGCAAAGTTTTTAAATCAGTACAAGGATGTGGCTGAACATGATCACAGTTCTTAGTTTTAAATAGGGCCCTATAGGGAAGATGCTATGCAAATTGGCTCCAGAAATGAAACATTTAAGGCAAAAAGTTTTAGTAAAAAATACCATTCAGTTTTTGTTTTTGCTGGTAGTACATTAGAGGCTAACAAAGGGAAATCAGAGAGCAAAAGAAAGTATTATAACATAGTTCTTTTAACTCGTGGAAGCATGCGTACAGTTTTACAAGTTTCGTGAGATAGTCGAGGTTTTAAAAATTGACTTACCCCTGGGATAAGGGATGCATGGGCTGCCAAAATCATCGCCGCAACAAAAAGTAGCAAAAGACGAGCCATTGCGTTAGAGTAGTTTCTTGCTGTCTTAGTCTTCACCTCACCGCTCTGGAAGAGACACGAGACACGAGATCAGAGAAAAGCTGGCCTGCTTTATAGAGGGCTGGAGCACCAGTTGCTGCACATTTAATTGTTCCAATAACATCAATATTGTTCTTAATAATTCTGAGTGCCAAAAGGTTGCGTAAATCCTGGAAAACACTTAAAATAAAGTTCGAGAATGTTGATCAGATTACACTTTGAGGATTCATACATTTATTCAATATTAAGTAGAACTTAAAGCGATACTGGATATCCTAAATACCCACAGCTAAAAATAATTTAGCCCGTCTCTCATTAACAGTTACTTCCTTTTGGATACCTCTGCAATTCAGAGACCTTGTGTTACTTGTAATTATTTGTTATTAATGATACATATATAAAAAACACTTCAAATATTCAGCATTAACACGTACGTGATTGTCGCGCACACTTCAGGCCGATCTATGCTATGAAGAATTTCGACTGAGAAAGTAAATAACAGTCGTGAGAGAGTCATGAAACCACTGAAATGACATCAAAAGTAGATGCCTCTGATAACTGGGCAGATATTGGAGCCATAGTGCATTTTTTGTTTAATAAGTAGGCGAAGTTATAGTTTTACAAACTCTAATTCGTTTCGCTTACCACTTTGTAAAACAAATCTTAAGCAAACTTTTCTTTCTTTTTTTTTGTTAGAAATCAATGTTTCAAGGTTTTTAAAAATAATAATATTTCATATCAAATAACGAACGTCAATATTTACCCAGTGGTTTACAATAAGTCCCCATTTTTTTCCCTTTTGCTGTTGTTTTATTATTTTATCCAGTCATTTATTTTTTGGTAATTGCAAGTTATTATGTTATCGATAACAAACGTAGTATCATAAAATAAAATAAAATAAACTTTATTACCGTTCCAGAACATGAATTTCCACTAAATGCTTTATATTGGCATTGTTTTAAAATATTTAAGGCACAATATTTTTTTAACATTCATGTCTGAGTGTTTCATTAAAGTTACTTTCCTCTCTCGACTTAAAGTACCATCGGAAAATGTAGCAAGACAACATAAAAGTGGCCTTTTAAAGACAACAAAAGTATTATATTGTTTCATATTTTACGTGCATTTTATCACGACCAGTTATTTAGTAAGAGCTTTTATTTCAAATGAGGTATGACACGACAAATTGTAAATTAAAACCCTAAAAATACAGTCATTTGAATCTGAAGAGAGATTAGGAGTAATTGGTAGTTTTTGTTTAACAGTGCTCTACTAATCTATGTAAAATGAAAATGTGAATCATGACAAGTATTTTTAATTGCGTTTGGACAATAAAAGATCTAACTCACCATACATATAGGTCCCCTCAGAGTCTAAATTTTTTCAAAGATTAAGCAAACAAATGCTTTATCCTAAATTGACATAAGGGGGAAAATGGCTTTAAAGGGGGAAATGAAATAACTGACGTCCTCATATAAAAATGAAAACAAAAAAATAACAAAAAGGCAAAAACAGTAACAAAACAAAACAAAACAAAAGAGTTACTTAAACTATTTAAAATTAGTCAGCTTGGCCTATTTAATTTATGGCCTTCGGCACTACACCATTCTCTTAACTTCAATAACATCATCTTCAGTTTTCTCTATTAACCTAAAAATGCCGTTTTCTTTGGCAACTTTAGTCTGGTTGATAATTGATCGACAAGGAGAAATTTAAGGTTGGGCATATATCTCTTGAGTAATAATTAATTAGTTGAAGACTGGGGAACATGAAGGAATCATGAATAGTTTACAGTAGTGTCGGAAAGTCTGAGATGTGAATTAATGAGCCTAGAGCAGACATAACGATGTTCTTGGCAAACATGATGAGGTTGTAAATATTGTTCGGGCTAATCCGTCGACAAAGCGGTGGAGGTGTGAAAAACTAAATTTTGCGTTTACACGTATCATAATTAATAATAATGATAATAATAATAATAGTAATAATAAAATAATAATAATAATAATAATAACAACGATAGTGATATTCATTAACTGCTTTCAGAACTGTTGCCTACATAAGCACAAAAAGTGCGAAAACCTAATGTGATCTCAACGTTGCGTCATTATGAAGTTAAATTTCGTTTTCACAGCAACCACTTGTCACCCAAATATGTGTAAAGAATGAACGAAAAGAATAGACCAGGTTATGGCTTAAAGGCATTGTCAAACGGCATTGGAGGTAAGGGGGGCGGGGAGGGGGGTTGGCCTTAAGGATAGCTAACATTTTTGTTGTCTTAATCATGAATGAGAAGCTAAACGAAAGCAGCGAAAGATGCAGACAGGCAAACTTTTCAGTACTGATTTCCAATAGAGTAGGAGTTAAAGCACGCTTTTTTTTTCTCACAGCTTTATCAATATTGGTAAGAATAATTCCAGGGGCAATATTTTTTAACAGTCACGCAGCGTTTAATACACTTTTATTAGTGCTCCTGTTAAATCTAGAATGATATCACTATATAGGGACATACATTGAGAGTTTTTGAAAATTGATTTATATTGAGATAAAGTCAAAGTAACCCTAATAGGAATATTGCTGTAATTTACAACACAAATTCCATCACGTTGATGAATTGTTTTTGTTATGGATCGTCGTTACGGTTTCTTGTAATGTCAAGGAAATTGTGCGATACCGTGGTCCGGTGTTGAATTTGTTTATACTGCTAATGTTAAAACAAAAGTTTTCGTTTAGGTTGCGATTTCCTTACGAACTATTAAAAAACGAAGGGAGAGAAAAAAAAAAAAAAAAAACTGTTGTTGCAATCAAAACAGGGTTGCAAACTAAAACAAAAATGGGGCGTCGATAAAACCAGGAACACGGAACGTTCCGGAACATGCCGGAACATCCCGGAACATGAAAAAATAAAAATAACTTTCATGAAAAAGATATAATAATAATAAAATGAAATAATAATAACAACATAATTTTTCTAAAAATTAATAATAACAAAATAACAAAACAACGAAAAATTAAGAAATCTGGTTAGGAAAAAGAAACTGGTATCATCTCCGAATCTGAGAAAACAATATTTTGTCGCAATTAATTTTTTGGGGCGAGTGAGGGTCCATGCAAATGACAGTAATGGGTGAAGGCTTGCTTCTAAATTCAAAAATATTGAAATCGGTCGCGAGGAGGAGGGTTTTCAAGCTTTCCTCACACAGCTACCTCTTGTAATTGTTTGCCATGTAAGCACCAACTTCGCTCTCATCAGTTTTGTCGTCAGAGGATACCCAAATCACTTTGACGGCGGCGATCGCCATCTTCAACTTGGCAGAAGAAAATAGGGGGCTGTGCTCTCGATTGAATTTCAGCCAGCTCCTCGAGTCGCAAACTTCACTTGCGACTCGGGAGACGGCTAAAATTCAGGCTAATTGACAGTTAGAAACTACCACTGCGCTACTGCTGCCACTGCGACTATTCACGGCGAATGTGAATCTTATCCAATAAAGTCCAAAGCGACGAGCACCTAAGCTCTTCTTACGGTCGCAAAGCCGTAAATCGATAACCGTTACTGACCGCATGGCAAACAATTACAAGGGGTGGCTGTGTGAGGAAAGCTTGAAATCCCCCCTCCTTGCGACCTATTTTCCACAAAAATGCGCTATATATCTAAATATGGCAGCCGTTGGTAATAAATGAGGTCATGAAAGGTGTTGAGACAACTGGTAAAAGGCTGATAATGGCAGCCAGTCAGAGCATTCCAACATCATCAAAAAAGCACAATCTGAAGAGCATGAATTCCCACACGTCCCGTTGGCAAGATGAGAAGCAAACTGAATGAAAGCGTTTAAGAGTGACTGCCAAAAATTCGACCTTTAAAAAAGGTTACATAATTTCAGCCACGATATTTTGCAGAGTTCTAACGTACTGAAGTGCTTCGGGAAACGTTTAACTATCAAGTCAATATTTCTTCACAGCAGGGGACAAGGGAACATAATAGTGTACTTAAGATAAAACAGTTGAACCAAAGTACCGGTGTCATTGGATATGGTTTCAGTGTTAGATACATTTTATTACTTCTTGTTATTTTTATAGAACTACAATGAAAGCTTTTGGTTATACCTCATGGTAGATTTACATTACGAAAAGTTATTGGATGAGTTTTTTGACTTTCGAAATAATCAATGTCGGGTAAACACTACCAAAAGCCTTCACTATTCCGGATGTTACCGAAACCGAATCTATAATTGTTTTATTATACACTGATTCGAAGAAAATATCGATAAACAACATCGTTGTAAGTATAACAGTGTGTCTGAAAACCATGAATTGCTCACGCAACAGACAGATTAGTTAGCTGCTTGCTAGTAGTTAACTTCCTTATCAGGTTGTACTGATTACCTCTACGCATTTACCTCTACCGTTTCTTGTAAAGGATCCGTTTGTGTAGAAGTTTTAACCAGTTTCTATGGTATGTTCTTCGTTGAAGAAGGACAATTTATCAAGTACACACCCTCCACATCGTCCCTCCACTTAGGCAGCCATTTTATTCATCTAATGACCCTACCTCGCTTTGGCGCTGAATCTTCCGGAAGTCAACCAGGTTACCGGAAACTGTTTCCGCATGGTCCGCATAGTTCTAAAAATAACTTTTTTGGAATTAAGATATCCCAAAGGCGTGACTGGGAGTGTCCCTCTCTGTCCTATTATGGCTCTTGGCTTTCGCTGTTAAAATGTTGGTGTTTTCCACAGGTGCGTGGTTTTCGAGAGAGTTTTGTCGCTTTCGTACATAAAGGTTCAATTGTAAAAATTGTACTGAAAATAAGATCATTATATCAATTGTGACCAGTAATGAATTGCGCTTCACAAAATTTAGAAGTTGCTGTAGAAATTTCTCTTGTGGGATTCATCATGCAAAGTAACGGTTCGGAACTTTCTGACAATGTTTACTTTAACGTATACATATCCTTTTAGACTGTTCACAGTCCCCTATTTTCTCGTGAGATCGTTTAGATATATCGCGTCTTACCGTCACGGGTATCTTGATTTTCAAATGTACCAATGGGGCGGACGTCGGGGATTATAGCTCTGGGAGGGGCGAGAAAAATAGAGGGACTGTAATAACATCACTGCAGCTGGCGTTCACGGAGCGCGTTGCACCAGCAACGCAGGCGTTTGATTGGTCATTAGACAATAGAAGTTAATTTGCGTTGACAACGGGTTTAATCTAAGTTGCCGACATTGACAAGTCGTTGACAAGTCGACGTTTCCATAAAACGTACGCTTTCATACCATAAGGCACATCTTGCGCAAACACACGAAGGATTTTTGGTATTTTGATTAGGAAAATGTTTTCTTGTGCATGTTTGCCGATTTTATTTCGAGGAATGGCCCAGAAACATTATAAAATCAGTGTTTCGCAAGGAGATATTTGTAAACACGCGTAATCGATGCTAAATGTGTCTGGCATGTTTTTCATCACCAGCGGGATTTCTTAAATGAATGGTAAAAGTCGTGCAATTCCTGTCACGCCTCCTGAACGCAAGCTGCAGTGATGTTATTACAGTCCCTCTATTTTTCTCGCTTCTCCCAAACCGCCCCCGCCCCCTAAGTAGTTTTGACTCTCATGCAAGATGGAAGCCCGTAACACAAAGCGCTCAATCTCGATGATCTTACGGAAAAATAGAGGACTGTGAACAGTCTAATATCCTTTATCTTTCATCTGAAAGTGTATATGACATAAAATTGATTTTGGTCCTTAGGTAAGTTTAATCAACAATTCTGAACTTTAAAAATGTATCTCCCAGAAAATTTCTTGAATTTTCTTGAAATGTCCCAGAGACTATGAACGAGCAAGGGATCCGGCAAAGAGCTGATACCGTCATGTAACGTCAGTTGATTTGCTCAGCCTTTGCTTCCGGTTCTGATCATTGCTTTGTGTTTTGCTGAATAAAGCGATCTATTAGACTGTAACAAAGGTGCAGCGAAGCATAATAAGATTCTTAAGATAATTTGGGTGTTATCGACAACGTATTTGCGACCATCTTGTTAATGAAAGGATAAGGCGGACCTTTTTCAAGGGAAATTTGCGTATTTTGGAGAAGAAAAATAGGCGTTGCAAGAGTTTGACGAGTTTGAATTTCGGATACGTATTTTAGAAATGCCTGTCATAAACACTTTAAAAGATATACCTGTGTTTAAGAAACTGAAGAAAAGGACCGACTTAGCTCTCATATTAAAAGTTTACATCCTTGTGTTCTCTTGACGCGAAGACGTTTGCTAAAATTAAAATCTTTTCAAGTAACAATAAGGTTTACATATTAGCTATTTATCAAGAAAGAGAAAAATTTCGAAAAAAAGTTAAAAAATAAAAAATAACAAAATTTTGGTCAATTCAGCTGCTGGTGTGATTCCATAATTTGAATTCGTTATTTTGGGTTATACCCAAGATTTATACAACCTATAATTTCTGAATTATATTAATTACAGTCTTTCATTTCAGACATGTAAACCTTAACAATATGTTTTGTCCATTTCGTGAAGATAAAAAATAAATTGCTTTTTTTCATATCTTATTCCAGCCATTTCATTTATTTCATAAGAATGCCATAACCTGAAAGGGCCCCTTTATTTGCCAAGAATGAAATCAATTTTTAGGTCTATAATTTCCATTTACTACTAATATCTTCTGAGACACACTGAAAAGGCATTTTTAAAGTATACCAGTCTATTTTCTCACGTTAAAGTTCTTTTTAATGCGGAAAATAACAAATTTCAGGTGCATTAAGTGTGTGATTTAAGTGTCAATAAGTAAAGTTAAACCGTGCTGCAACTAAATTCAAAATCTCACAACTTAGCTGATCCCGATTTGCCTCGTAACTCAATCAGTGCGCCTCTAGATCCAGTCCAAAGGTCGCGATTTCGCCGGAGTCAAACGAATTTTCTTGAGTCCTTGATTATTTCACTTTCCTTTCTAGACTTCTTTTTAGAGAAATGTAGAGTTTCTCTCTTTTTGGCATTCGGAAAACAAATTATACACAATGCACTTTGTATTTTGCACTAATGTCGTTGCCTATTTTATCACTTGAGTTGGCTTAGCGCTTGATTGAAAATTTACCGTTCTCCAGGAAAGTAGAAATCAAGAATTGCCCTAAGTAAGTTAATCCGAAAAAAGTCTAGGATTCTAGATTCTACGCTGTGGATTCTGGATTCCACGTACTGGATTCCGAATTCTTTGACGGTAATTCTTTGGATTCTGAATTCCTTGAGCTGAATTCCGGATTCCACAAGCAAAAATTTCCCAGATTCCTGAATCCTGATTTTACCGTTTATACTACTACATGAGAAATTTCTACAATTTGGTTGGCTTAAAGCAGTGGTATCTCACCTTAATTTGAAATACCTACATGTGAAAATTACAAGCTTTTGTGGGTAGCAGTATAAACAAATGATAGCATGATTTGTATGTGATATTTGGCTTAAATACCACTCGTGACATTTCAAAATTGTCTCAAATTTCACTCGCCTAAAGGCTCTTGAAATTACGTATAACAATTTAGAAATATCACTCGAGGTATTTATGCCAAATATCACTACAAATCATGTTATTACCTATACTAATGAGGCGACAAGAAAATGGTATCATTTTGCTAAATTATGACGATAAGATTTCTATTTAAGTTATTTATTCATCTGCAAAATCACTAAAGCAATACAGGTGATGGGGAACGAAAGTTCGCTTTAATAGTTATTACTCTTTTTTCAATAGTTTATTTAAAACCAAATACATTGAAATAAACATATGCTGTGAACCATTGAACTATTTTCTATTTTCACAGCGGGCTGAAAACTAAAAAGAAAAAAAAGAAAAAAAGACGCTACTCTAATAAGTGAAACAGTACGTACAGATCAGTACAGTGTAGCTTAAACAACTATGCATCATGGGAGTTACACTAGCATTCACATATTTAAAGAAGTTTGGCCCATGTGTTTTTCATTGCTCTAAGCGGTTCGATCCGAAAGCTATGATGCGAAGAGTATCAATTTTGTTGTTCAGGCGCAGTGTCATGCGTCAATGTTAATTGTCATCCCCTTCTGTTTTTCCTTTTCACGATGATCACTTTAAAGCATTTAGATATAATTTTAGCTAATCCTTAAGTACACGAAAAAAAGGGAAATCTATTCAAATGTTCGACTGAAAATCGTTTCGTGTTAATGACACGAGGAACGACTTAAGCAAAAATCCACCAACTGTTAATCAAAAGAATTTGTGATTTACGGATTATAGCTGGATTGGCGTTAGAAAAATCAAAATGCAAAATAATTTCCTTTAATTCAGTTGTCTATTATTTGCATCACTTCGTTACTCGCTTGCAAGATTTAATTCATCTACCTTGATTTTATAACAAGCGTTCTGCAAATGATTACTGAGTTTTTTGACTGCATGCTGAGCCAAGAGTCTTTTTTCTCGCAGAGCTTCGCAAGTTCTTCATATTCTTGTTGCTTGACCCAGGCCTTGTCGACATTGGTCTTTCTTCTGGAGGGAATTGTTTGCTTAGACGCTTACTTGTTGAATCGATTCGGACAAAATCCTCAACTTCTTCCACCTGCTATAAGAGCTTGGTTAAGGTGCCATGAGCTTATCAAGTATAGCATTATGATCCGTGTTGGCGCATCTCCTCTGAGATATAATATAGTAATAATAATAATAATAATAATAATAATAATAATAATAATAATAATAATAATAATAATAATAATGATGATGATGATGATGATGATGATGATAATAATAATAATAATAATAATAATAATAAAAGCTTTATTTATTAGGCATGTTGAATCAGCCTACAGCTGGTGTTAACTCGTGTGCAGCATAGTAATAACATCTCAGCTAGTAGACTCTGGTAGATACTAGTTTCCAGGCAAAAATGCACTCGGTCTTCCTCGAAGACCAGGCTTCCATCACGACAATGCGGTGGTTGGATTCAATCATCATCCTTAAGGATATGCGCAGTGCAAGTCGACCCAGGCGATCTTCTTTCATTGTTGACCACAAGTGATTTTTTCCTGTTCTCAATGCACTCTCACTGTAAGCCCTGGTTCAAACGGACTTTTTTATTATGCTGAGGAGTTGCATTTTTTTTTTTTCACAAAATGACAAGCAATTAATTAAAAGAAAACTTGCTAGCAGCTGAACTCCTTTTTGTTGCTAACTTTTGTCTATCGAGTTGGCTGTGCTTCGACATGGGATTGAACATTTACCAGAAATCAGCAGGAAAGGAGAAATTTATTTTTGAAAAAGGTATCATTTTCCTTATTTATAACCATCGCACTTTTATTTGGTCGTTTGACTTGCAAAATAAAAGAATCGTGATATTAAGAAAGCAATTTATTTATTACTCTTATTTGGCGCATGAACACAATTGCGAAATTGTAATTCCCGTTGTTTTCCTTTTCCTCAAACATTTTGATAAAATTTCGGGAAATTCGCAACTAAAAAAGTTTTTTTTTTAACAATGCAAAATTTAGGCAATTATCTAAGAAAATTTACACCGACAGTTAATCGAAAAGAAAATGGACTTGTAATGGTAAGATTATTGGTCGACTGGCGTAAGACAACCAACTTTTATTTTATTAATTCCTTGTTATTAGTAGAATTACCGACGCCTTTCTCATTTGTTCTTTGACCAACTGATTTCGCACTTTTAAGCTTGAGATGCATCAATAGATTTTTCATTAATACCTTTTTTTCATTGAAGAACACTTTATTAAGACCAACTTTCCGCCAAATTTGTGATGTATTTATCAACACGGTTAAACATACGCATTAACTATTTTTAAGTATAGAAAATAAAAGCGAGCAATACATAATCAACGAGCATATTCGTGCACGACAAACGAAAAAGATAGCTTTATCAAAGCAAAAAAAAAAGATATGAATTCAAGCAAAACCTCACAAACAGAGAGTGCAGTTCATGGATGTGGACTGACCTCGCAAGGAACTGTTGATCATACATCCTCGGAAGTTTACGGCTGGCTTGTCTTCATCACAGTCATCAGCATCATCACATGTCCTATCACAGCTGTTTTGAATGTACTGATCATGATTGCTGTGAAAACTAAAAACCAAGTGAGAACCAAGTCCAACATTGCACTAGCTTGTTTATCTTCTACTGATGCGGTTATGGGAGTGATCGGTCAGCCTCTTTTTATCAGTTGGCTTATCGAAGAACTGCAAGGAAACACATCCGGTACGTACTGTGTGCTAATAGGTTTTGGTAGAGCAGTTTTGACAGTTTTGGGCATCGCATCATTGTTTCACCTGGCTATGATGAACGTATATAGAGCGGTACATTGCCATCAAACATTCACTGAGATACGAAATCATAGTCACTGAAGCTCGTCTGATTTGTGTTTCTGCTCTCTTGTGGACAATAACCCTGCTTTCAAAGTTTTTCACAAGCAGCAGTGACATTAAATTTGACATTGGCCTAACATCACTTTGCATTGCCACTATCTTCGTCTGTCAAGTTGTGCTCTGTTTCGAAACACGTCGCCACGAGAAAGAAATAGCAAGTCACCAAGTCTCGGTGGAAGCCAGAGAGAAATTCTTAAAGGAAAAAAAAGCTTTGAAACTAACAACAACCGTAATTTTTTGCATAATAATTTGTTATTTGCCAATAATAATTTCCCGGAGTCTTACATCAACTTTCGCCATAAATTCAGTGAATTCAGTATACTTTGTTCATTTTTAGGCGCCTTTGCCGTAATTTCCCATTCTTTCCTTAACCCGCTTATACATTGCGTTCGAATGAAGCAGTTTAGACTTGCCTTTAAATAAAAAAATTATCAGTATTTGGGAAAGGCAATTAACAGGCTGGAAATTTAAATTGAATTAGAGGGTACAGCGACGATTGCCGGCATTGGCATCAGGGTTGACAAGGTTCGACTCCCTCTGACAGCAAAGAATTTTACCAAAAAGTGCAGTGGCAGATCCGCCACTGAAGTGTGATGCACGGGCGTTCAGAGTTTTTGTTTTTCTCATTAAACTTGTGCTTTTATTTTGGATTTTCTCGTTTCCATTGCCGTCGTGGTTGATCAACCTCGTTAGGAGGGATTCCCCACTAAACAATTCTTGATATGCAGCGAAGATGTCGTTAAAAAACCGACGATTAGATGGGAAACGCACGACCAGGGCGACGTCCGCAGGTACCACAGAGGCTCATAAAAGGTGACCTTCATTTACTGTCTATTGGAACAACCAGTTTTGTACTCTGACGATTACCTTTTAAATTCTGTAATAAAGACTCAGTGAATGAAGGCAGTTCGACAGATGAGAGGGTCGTTTTAGCATTTTGAGCTCATCCTTTTTTCGTTTATAAAATGTACCTTTAAGATCTGTGTATACTTTGACGGCTATGTTTCAAATAGAAGAGTGAAGGTAATCCGAAAGAGGGGGCCACAAAGACAAACTAAAATGGTAAAATCGTTTTCCTTTCATTTCGCAAAATAATTTTTATGGGTATATTCAATTTCGAGACCGCCATCAAATGTCCATATTATTGACACATTCGTCTGAGAACGTTTGTTAAGAACGGCCGAACCCGATTTTTCTTACTGGATGCCCTAATCCATATACTTTCGTCAAGCGAGAACCTTTTTTTCGCCTAGAGTCACCATTGTCTTCGCTTACGTTGCATATTAATAATCTATTCTTAGATATATACATTTCTTTTATGAATATAAATATATATTATTTACATCAACTCTGACTGGTACTTGTGGTTCAGAAAATTAAAGTAGAACTTGGCTTGAGGGATACATCATTCAAAGTAATTTTCAGAACTTTATGACAGCGTTTAATTTTTAATGATTTTGCAGGACTTTTTTTTTTGTGCAGGACGTTACATGATCTATGATCTTAAATGTGGATGTGTTTTTATAGAAGAAAACAAAAATCATTACAGACGGCTTTGCTCTGATAGTTAATTGAATTTTTTTTAATTTTTTTCTTCTCTTGATGCGTAAACGTTTATTTTGTTAAAATTAAAGAGTTCTCGAGAAACAATAAGGTTTTCGTTTTATTCATTTGAGGTGAAAAAAAAATCGAAATCTTAATTCTGGACAATTCCCCCTGCTTTCCTTTTTATAATTCTCTAAAACGTGATTGTAGCAAATTATCAATTAAAGAGAACTCATATAAGCATAAACGTTTCGTGTTCTTGATATAAGCAATGATTTAAGCAAAAACAAACTAATGGTTATTTAAAATGAGACGGTGATTAAAGGATTATTACTGGGTTGGTGTTAAATAACTGAATTTAATAAGAGCCTATCGTGAATAATTCCCTTAATTCAGTTGTCAATATGATTGGCAACTTTTGGCCAATCTGTTCATTTCCTTTTTCCTTTAAAACATTGTGATACCAATCGTCTTTTAAAGCTTTTTTTAATGACAAACACTCTCTTTGTGTGCCAAAGTAATAAGTGTGTCTTCAAATCGAACTAAACCACTCAATCCGCAAAGATCGCACTAAATTCACTACTCCCTGCGCACCCGTATCCGGTTATAGAGAAAAACTATTATTTACACTCAGCGAAGATATGAATTCAAATGCAACCTCACAGGTCGCGAGGACAGTTCGAGGATGTGAAGTGATCCCTCTACGAACTCTTGATCATACAACACAAGAGGCGTACGGCTGGCTCGTCTTCCTTACAGTCATAAGCCTCATTACCTGTCCCATCACAACTGGTTTGAACACACTGATCATGATTGCTGTAAAAACTAAACACCGAGTGAAAACCAAGTCTAACATTGCTCTAGCTTGTTTGTCTTCTACTGATGCGGTTATGGGAGTGATAGGTCAGCCACTTTCCATCTTTTGGGTGATTGCAGAACTGCAAGGAAACACTTCCAGTACGTACTGTGTACGAATACAATTAGCGAGAATGGCCTTAAGAGTGTTAGGTGTGGCATCACTGTTTCACCTGGCTATGGTGTACGTAGAACGCTACATTGTCATGAAACATTCTTTGAAATATGAAACCTTAGTCACTGAAACTCGCTCGATTACTGTTTCAGCTGTCTTGTGGATCATAACAATTCTTTTACAGTTACCGTGCCTGCAGATAGCATAGACAACGATGATAATAATTATGTTATAGTTCACACTGGTATAATGTTTTTATGCATTGCCGCTATTTTCTTTTGTCAAGTGGTGCCTTGCTTTGAAACGCGTCGCCATGAAAAAGAGATTGCCACTCAGCAAGTTTCCGTTGAAGTCAGAGAGAAATTCGTGAAGGAAAAGAAAGCTTTTAAACTGACCACAACTATACTATTTTTCTTGATGCTTAGCTATTTACCCTTAATAGCTTCCCGACTCCTTGTATCAAAGTTGGTCATAACTTCAGTAAATTCCGCATACTTCGCCTTTTTCACAGGCGTTTTTACAGCGTGTTCCAATTCCCTTTTAAATCCAATTATATATTGTGTGCGAATTCAACAGTTTCGAGTTGCGTTGAAGGAAATTGTGCTAAGAAAATCAAACATAAAGGCTTTGAACTGAATCAATGGAAACTATCCTTTTAATTAAGGTTTCAGTGAATACTTTGACAGCAGAAACTTTAAACCAATAGGTCCAACGTTTCGATGATGATCGTTCAGTGTAAACAAAAAGAAACCTGCAGGCTTTTTTTCGTGGTTTGAACTTGCAATAGCGAAGAAAATCACCTGACATTTTTGTTCCTTTGGTGACCATTTAGGACCGAAACGTAGGGTTCATGAAGTCCATTTCACGATAAACATTGGTTTATGATCTTAGATGATCAACATAAGTTTTCGCGAAGTTAAAAAGCGGCAGTCTCGAGTTAAAAGGGCCGGGCACTTATTCCTTACAAAATACAACTACAATATGTTTATACTACTACATGAGAAATTTCTGCAATTTGATTGGCTTAGAGCAGTGGTATTTCAGCTTAATCTGATATACCTACATGTGAAAATTACAACCTTTTGCGGGTAATGGTATAAACAAATAATAGCATGATTTGCACGTGATTTTTGGCATAAATACCACTCGTGACATTTCACGTATAACCATTTTGAAATATCACTCGTGGTATTTATGCCAAATATCACAACAAATCATGCTATTACCTATACTAATAAACAAAAAGAAACCAGGCTTTTATTGCAATAGCGAAGAAAATCACCTGACATTTCTGTTCCTTTGGTGATCATTTAAGATCGAAACTTAGCGTTAATCATGAAGTCCATTTCACGATAAACATTGGTTTACAATCTTAGATGATCAACATAAGTTTTCGCGAAGTTAAAAAGCGGCAGTCCAGAGTTAATAGGGCTGGGCACTTATTCCCCTTGTAAAGTAGTCAGCTAAATTCGGATTTGACACCACTGTATATCGCCCATATAATTGGGAAACTTAGTGACTAAATAATGTTGGATGATACGTTTACTTATTATTAATGTATAAGGTATTCTTTGATCTTAAAAATTAAAAACGCGAAGGATCGTGCAAGATAGAAAACGAATTTAAAGGTATGTATGTAAAAATAACGTCAAAATGTTGTACTGACAAGTTGTTTATCTATAGATCCAATGTAAAAACGGCTGCTGGATTAATATAATTCTATTGTTTAAATTAAAATTAGCCTGAGTAGCCTCGTTCTTAACTAAAAAATTCAAACGAGTACATTATCTCAAGGGACGCTAGTCAGGCTAATTGTAATTCAAACAAAAGAATATTAATCCAGCAGCCATTTTTGCTGTTTTGCATGTTTTTTGCACGTTTCGCAACATTCTTGCATGTTTCGCAACATTTTCGACTGTTTTTGGTTTTGCTGTCTTCTAAGATATTGAAGTGGGAAGGGATTACAGGAGCAAAGGTGTAGACACATGATAATCAACTGAAAGCTCGATGTTAGCCATGCGGACTGTTTTTCTATCTTTGCCTCCTTTTGTATTTTCTGCGTTATTTTTTACTTTCTTTTAACGTTTTGAACGATTATTTTCATGTTTAATTCAATTTGGCGGCGGTTTCTTGACATTGCTCCTTTAAATACTGGGAGTTTCAATCTGATTGAGTGCGGAGTTGGAAGATGTTAGTGTTAAAAAGAACTTATTTAAGTCTTTTTGGAGAATAGATTACGCCCTAGCTTTTATACTGTAGTATTATGGTGAGAGAGACCAGAGAAAGTTTAGATACGAAAATTGTTTTCTGATGAACAATCTTTTGCCATCACTAGCCGAATCGGCACTGAGAGAGCAATCAGAGGCGGCATTCACAGGCTACTTGTTTCTGATGTGTGTGTACAGAGTCCTCAAGCAGTGTAAGCTTACCGTTTTAATAAAAGCGGGGAATATTGAGTTATTAATTGAGGGTCTGATTTACCAAGAGTATTTAAATTTGCAATAAATATATGTTGGAAATCATGACAGGAGGAAATCAGTTTTAGCATGGTTCTAGTTAGCGCGAGGTTCCAGTTACAGAGGGTTCAAGTTACCTGGAGTCGACTGTACACTTTGTTGAAAGGTATTTTCTCCTTCCCCTCCATTGCCCTGGCCGAGCAGCCATGTTAACAATGCAATAATTTCTTTAAAAATTATAATGTGCAACTAGTTCTTACCCAGGTTGTGCTTGGTTAGGAAACAGTATATGCCACTTGCACATCTCCCATAATGCACTTTATTTGCCCCCACAATTTTTGCATAAGTATTGTTTGCAATTTCTCTTGGAACAACTGTAACACCCAGGAGAAGTGAAAAACAAAGGTTATGCAAAATTTGGGGGAGGGAAATTAGGTACATTATGGGAGATGTGTAAGTGGTGTATATCTGTTCCGTTGTGCTATGGCGTTATGAATAAAATGCACCATTGTTTGGATTAACTAGCGACATGGAATTCAGGAACTTCTGGAGCTTAGATGAAATTCCAGAGACTATATTGTGTGAAAAGTAAAATAAACAAATGAAGGTGTTGATTGCATTTTTTTTTATGACATAAACATGCAGACCAAGTGCAGTGCAAATTCATTTCTGAGCAGCAAAAATTTGAAATACGAAGTACACGAGCAGGCATCTAAAACTAAACTATAAATCCCGAAACAAGGGCCCGTTTCTCCAAAGTCCCAGTAATTTACCCTGGCTCCAAAAGCTGTAATTAGTTTTGCAGATTATATTATAAACCTATCAGTACGTTAACTAAACAAAAATTAATGAAATGGTATATTAGCTAAGACCTGTGCTTTTATTATTCAGATTTGACTCTTAATATTTGGCTTGGGACCCAAAAAATTACCAGGACTTTCCAGACATAAGACCCAGGTGTGCTGGTACCCCCCCCCCCCTCAATACCCCTCACCCTATTAAGATCTGAATCAGAATTTCATACACTATTTCAGATGGATGTCCTATATCCTCGAACGTGAACTGTGATACATGACACATGGCAAACAATTTCATTATCTCATACAACATGGCCGTCGTGCATGCGAATCGCATCACTATTTTGACTTAGATTTAAAATTGACCACTACAGAAAATATCATAGCATACAACAACGCTCTTTGTCTGTCACCCCAAAAATTTGCATAAGCATTGTCTTCAGATTCCTTGGGGCCATTTTAACTCCCAAGAGCAACTGAAGACAATGCTTACGCAAAATTTTCAAGGGGTGACAAACAAAGTGCACTATGGTATGTTATGGTATTTTCTTTAGTGGTCAATTGCCCTACAGAAAAATTACAAACAAAAGTATGGAAATTTCCCTTACCGCGTTAGAAATTGTCCTCTTGCTTCTCAACAATTACTTTGTTCTCAAGTCCAAAGATCCAGTTTTTAAGATGGGTGTATAATGTGTTTCTCTTTGAAAAGGAGTTTTCCAAATACACATCGTATAGCGAGTTCGTAACGCCATTGGAATTTGTTCTTTTTTTTCGAAAAGATCCGCATATGCTCCTTTAAATGTTGCTACAGCAGTACAAGGTGCGCTGCAGCAAAACAGCAAATAACAACTTCCAAGTTTCTCGTGTTCAAGCTCCAATGATCAGATGCTGTAAATTATTTAAAATAATAAAATTGGGCTTAACAGCCTTTTTGACGGTATTAAGTGAACACAAAAAGCGAGAAAAATCGGTTAAATATCCTTGTCGACCCTTGGCCCGTTACAGTGAGAATACCGACGAACAGAAGTTTATAACCTTCCTCAAAGTAAGCATTTGCCGCCATCTTGGAAATTATTCAGTTTATGTCCAGCTTACACAAAGGGTTTGAATTTCATCAGAAAATTCGCTGTACGGCTTAAACGCTTCTTTCATCCAAAGTGTGACTTTGAGTGAAAAAATGGTATATTTCATGGTAGAAAGCCACAAGTGCACCGGTAATATACACTCTGTGTATTATGTAGTATTGTGTCTTCTCCCTAATAGCTAGTGGTAGTTACTAGTAGTTACTAGTAGTTAGTAGTAGTTACTAGTAGTTACTAGTAGTTAGTAGTAGTTACTGGTAGTTACTAGTAGTTACTAGTAGTTGATGGTAGTTTTTGGTATTTACTAGTAGTTACTGGTAGTTATTAGTAGTTACTGGTAGTTACTAGTAGTTGTCGGTAGTTACTAGTAGTTACTAGTAGTTGATAATAGTTACTAGTAGTTACTAGTAGTTACTGGTAGTTACTAGTAGTTACTAGTAGTTGATGGTAGTTTTTGGTATTTACTACAGTAGTTAGTGGTAGTTATTACAGCTGATTTCAGTGCGGTGTATACACCCTGATTTTTAGACATGATTCGACGGTCATGATTCGACCGTCATGATTCGACCGAGAGGTTACCAAGCAGTATAGTATTTTACCTTGAGTATCCTACAGGAATCAAAGCATACAATCTGAAAGTTACTTTGATGATAGCTTGAATATTTCTCTTGTAATTCAGAAAAAAAGGACTGTGATCCATAATTTGTTCTCCTTTTCCGGGATAACAGCTTTTCATACAGTCACGCAATCTAATCGCAATACATGTTATCGGGCGTGTGGACGTCTCGATCAATACGTTTTTCGGCTTTTTTCTCAACTTGTTTTGGGCTTTTACCTTGATCTTTAAGGAAATATCATATTTTACCCTTTTCCAAAAAAAACAAATTTTGCTTTCTTTTATGTATGGTTTTCTTTATATGTGCTTACTAGGGTCATAGGTCGAGGATCGAACATTGTGATATTTTTCAACGGTCGACAAAACAAAACTTTCAAACCCTCCAGCAAATTCTTTCACAACGGCAGACTGATCAATTTATCTGTTGATTTCTTCGGCAAAACGTCAAGGTTTCCTGTTATTTTTTAACCATGCAGAAGCTAAGTAAGGACGAAAAAGTACCAACTTGAAGAAATAAAAATTTGCCTCCCTGTTAACTAAATCTGCATCACTGTTACATGTAAATTGCGGGTGGTATTCACCAACGGCAAAACACCGAAACCTTGTCATACGGAAGAAGACTAACGATTTACCGTCGGACTATTTCGCTTTTCGCCGTGTTGATAATATTTCGTCCATTATGAAATCGCCTACAGAAATACATTCGGACTCGGCAATCGAACTCCAGGTTTATCACCTGATCAAATGTTATCATAATTTCTGAATCATGTCGCTGCTTTCCAAGCAACAAAGCTTTCCTCTTCAGGTAAAACGCATTTGTCGGGATTCTAGCTTCGTTATACTTATGTCCTCTAGTGCTAAGCTTTCCAGCCAGATTTTTCTCTCACTGTTTCGGATCCCACGGCAGAACTCTCAATTATTTTCGCGACCGTTTACGTACTGCGAAGCGATACGTCACGTGATTAGTGTCGAATCATGACAGGTCGAATCATGACCGTCGAATCATGTCTGAAAATCCGGGTGTATACATAGCAATGAAATCAGCTGTAGTAGTTACTGGTAGTTACTAGTAGTTATCGGTAGTTACTAGTAGTTACTGGTAGTTACTAGTAGTTCTCGGTAGTTACTAGTAGTTTCTAGTAGTTGATGGTAGTTACTAGTAGTTACTGGTAGTTACTAGTAGTTACTAGTAGTTGATGGTAGTTTTTGGTATTTACTAGTAGTTAGTGGTAGTTATTAGTAGTTACTGGTAGTTACTAGTAGTTGTCGGTAGTTACTAGTAGTTACTAGTAGTTGATGGTACTTACTAGTAGTTGATGGTAGTTACTAGTAGTTAGTAGTAGTTGATGGTAGTTTTTGGTATTTACTAGTAGTTAGTGGTAGTTATTACTAGTTACTGGTAGTTACTAGTAGTTGTCGGTAGTTACTAGTAGTTTCTAGTAGTTGATGGTAGTTACTAGTAGTTAGTAGTAGTTACTGGTAGTTACTAGTAGTTACTAGTAGTTGATGGTAGTTTTTGCTATTTACTAGTAGTTAGTGGTAGTTATTAGTAGTTACTGGTAGTTACTAGTATTTACTGGTAGTTACTAGTAGTTGTCGGTAGTTACTAGTAGTTGCTGGTATTTACTAGTAGTTACTGATAGTTACTAGTAGTTGTCGGTAGTTACTAGTAGTTACTAGTAGCTGATGGTAGTTTTTGGTATTTATTAGTAGTTACTGGTAGTTACTAGTAGTTATCGGTAGTTACTGGTAGTTGTTGGTAGTTCCTAGTAGTTATCGGTAGTTACTAGTAGTTACTAGTAGTTACTGGTAGTTACTAGTAGTTGTCGGTAGTTACTAGTTGTTAATAGTAGTTCTTGGTATTTACTAGTAGTTATTGGTAGTTATACGTAGTTATTGGTAGTTATTAGTAGTTGTCGGTAGTTACTAGTAGTTACTGGTATTTACTAGTAGTTGTCAGTATTTACTGGTAGTTACTAGGAGTTGATGGTAGTTACTAGTAGTTACTAGTAGTTACTGGTAGTTACTAGTAGTTACTAGTAGTTGATGTGAGAAAATGCAAGGGGTGACAGGCCGCACGTCTATACCGGCGTGAAACCTTGTGTAAACCTTTCATATTTTAGCTCTAACGAGCATGTCCCTTAGGGATTTTCCTTTCTTGTAGGAAATGATAGGTGGTTCTTTGAAAATTTGGCGAAGTAACGGTTGGTTTTTCATTAAAACTTCTTTTAAAGTAGACACTGAGGGCTGGTACTGTGTCACGAAAGGCAATATTTCTTTTTCCTCTTTGTTGTTGTGTTTCAGGAGAGCAGACTCCCTCTCTGTGAACTTTATATCTGATAGAAGGTTTTCTGTCATAGTTTGTGGGTAGCCTCTGTCAATCAAGCGTATTTTGAAATTTGAAATATTTTCCTCAAACGTAGTTTTTGAGGAGTTTGTTCGTAGGATTCTCAAGGCTTCTCCTTTGACAAATCCTTTTTTAACACTCGGCGGGTGACAAGAGGTGAAATGTGTGTACTGTGTACTTTTAAAATGTGTCTTTACATCAAGGATAGATTTTTCCTTGAATCTTGTGCCTTTGTATACAATCGTGTCTAAAAACACAGTCTCAGTGTCAGATATTTCGGCCGTGAATTTGATAGTTGGGTGATGTAAGTTCGCTTGTTCGATGAATGCTTCGATGTCTGGTTTACTGATGTCCCATAGGGAAAAGATATCGTCAATGTAGCGTTTCCAAACTGTAAAAACTACCAGTAACTACCGACAACTACTAGTAACTACCGAAAACTACTAGTAACTACCAGTAACTACTAGCAACTACCAATAAATACCACTAACTACCAGTAACTACTAATAACTACCGACAACTACTAGTAAATACCAGTAACTACTAATAACTACCACTAACTACTAGTAACTACCGATAACTACTAGTAACTATCGACAACTTCTAGTAACTACCGGTAACTACTAGTAAATACCAAAAACTACCATCAACTACTAGTAACTACTAGTAACTACCATCAACTACTAGTAACTACTAGTAACTGCCAACAACTACTAGTAACTACCAGTAACTACTAATAACTACCACTAACTACTAGTAAATACCAAGAACTACTATTACCTACCAGTCACTACTAGTAACTACCAGTAACTACTAGTAACTACCAGTAACTACTAGCAACAACCAGTAACTACTAGTAAATACCAGTAACTACTAATAACTACCACTAACTACTAGTAAATACCAAGAACTGCCATTAACTACCAGTAACTACTAGTAACTACCAGTAACTACTAGTAACTACCAGTAACTACTAGCAACTACCAGTAACTACTAGTAAAACCAGTAACTACTAACTACCATTAACTACTAGTAAGTACCAAGAACTACTATTAACTACCAGTAACTACTAGTAACTACCAGTAACTACTAGCAACTACCAGTAACTACTAGTAAATACCAGTAACTACTAATAACTACCAGTAACTACTAGTAACTACCAGTAACTACTAGCAACTACCAGTAACTACTAGTAAATACCACTAACTACTAGTAGATACCAAGAACTACTATTAACTACTACCAACTACTAGTAACTACCAGTAACTACTAGTAACTACCAATAACTACTAGTAACTACCAGTAACTACCGACAACTACTAGTAACTACCACTAAATACTAGTAACTACAAGTAACTACTAATAACTACCACTAACTACTAGTAAATACCAAAAACTACTAGTAACTACTAGTAACTACCACTAGCTATTAGGGAGAAGATACAATACTACATAATACACAGAGTGTATAATACCGGTGCACTTGTGACTTTCTACCATGAAGTATATACCGACAAAATGGTGTGACGGGAAGGCTAATGATTGCGCAATGTTGTAAAAAGAGGAAAAATAGTTTTGTTGTTGTTGTTGTTATAGTTACTTTTTTCAAGTTTGTGTCAAATACTATTACTTTTTCCCATATAAAGTAATACATTCTGTTGCTTTTAGCTAATTTTATAAAAGGAAAGGAACGATATGCTTTGCGATTCAGAAACCTCCTTTGTTTGCGTCAACTTGTGAGAAGGCTGTCAAGATTCTCGATGTTTATTAAACTGAACTTCTCGTTATAAAAGTTTAGAAAATATAAGATTCGTCATCAGAATTATTAGTAGCCTTCAAACCAAATCTCTGGATATCGACTACTTTTTTAAAACCACACTTCCTGGATAGCGGGGGAGTAGGGCGAGTTGCACGTCACTTCTCCCAGGCGAAGGAAACCAAAAAGGCTAGGGTCATTGCTGCCCATATCGTACTAGAATCATAGTTAGTAGTGGCTGGGATAGCCAGAAACTGGAAAAACAATTTATTGTAACAGGGAGACGAATACGACAAGAATCACCCTGGGATCGCTTAATACCACGGCAAATTAACCAACTCGTAACCGGAGCGAATATGCAGGTGTCTTACTGCAGCCAGGTAACCCTTAATGGAGGAGTGTTTGATTGTCTTAGTTAGGTATGCCACATACTGGATAAGAGTTTCTTCGTGAGTTGGTAAGCGGGTTGACTTCAGTTGGCTATGAAGGGTTCAGAAATCTAGAAATCTTCTTTCACCTGAGCTATATGTTTTTCTGCTAGACGCAGCGACAGAAAGGCTTCATTAACTCTGGATATCTGCGTTCAGATCACCAAGAGTGCTTGGGGCACAGGACATGGGGCTGGGGCGGCATAGGGGGCCAGGTTGCAAAGCGGTCCATCTGAAAAGGGGGAGAGAATCTGCGATGTCATTCTTGTTGCCTTCAATGTGCCTCTCCCTTGGGTAAAAGTTATGCCTTAAGGTTAGGAGGGTCAAGTGTCGGACTAAATCCATAACCTTGGGAATAGGGGATTGTTTGGAGTTCACTATGCTAACAACGGACGCATTGTCACAATAGAAAACAATACGCTTATTAGCGAACTCGTCCGCCCACATGTGGCACGCTACTACCAAAGCAAACAATTCTTGCCAGGCAATGCTAATACCAGCAGCATCTCGCTGCTGGTGAGTCTCCCACTAACCCTGGAACCATTTGTTACCTAGGATCCCACCATAACCAAGTGTACCTGAGGCGTCAGTATGAAGCGCTAGGGAGTCCGAGTCCATCCATGAAGTGGAAAGAAAACACTCAGCCCCATTCCACGTGTGAATAAATTGTTGCCACATAATGAGATCCTCTAAGAATCCACTGCTTAATTTAATATGATGGTGTGGTTTAGAGACTTTGCGAGTGAGCTCAACCATACGCTGCAGAAAGGGTCTGGGTGGGGGGGAAACTTTGCATACAAAGTTCAAAGTCCCAATAAGAGATTGCAGTTCCTTAGGGTGCTTGACTATTTTGTTTGATAAAGGGCAAGGAAAGCTTGAATATGTTCGACCTTATCCCCTGGGATTCGAGCTTCCATCCGGACAGTGTCCAGGATAACGCCCATAAACTCAAGGGTAGTACTTGGGCCCTCTGTTTTGTTGGCTGCAATGGGGACACCAAGATTCGTAAAGGTCAACAGCATGCTGGACAAGCTCTGTTGGCGCGACTGCTGAAAAGGGGTGAGGATGTGGCTGGTTCTATGATCAAAAAGTCATCGAGGATATGACAGACAAACGAAATGAGGTACTCACTGAGGAGGATCCATTCTATTGCATCGGATAATAAATTGAACAAAAAGGGGGCACTTGTTAACCCGAAGGGAGAACGTTAGCGTACTAGTCGCTACCCTCGCAATACATCCCAAAAGCTCGTAATCTGAGGGTCGAAGACGGATGAGGCGAAAAGCAGACTCAGTGTCCGTCTTCGCAGGGAAACACCCCTGGCCAAGACTAATAATCCCTTTGATTGCATTATCAATTGCAGTATACTGAAGGCTGAAATCATCTTTGGAAATGGAGGAGTTAATACCTGTCTTGCCAGATTTTGGGTAGGACAAATGAAAAATGGTTCTAAACTTAGCCGTATGCTTCGTGGGGACTAAGCCAATGAGTGACACCTGAAAATTAGGTACTGGTGGGCTGGGAAAGGGCCTGCAACTCGCCCCAAGGCTACTTCCCTGAATAGGTTTTCGGTAACAACACTAGATTAGGAAAGTGCAGTAGGCAGATTCCTAGAAAATCTAGCGATGCGCCTCCCAGTAAAACCTACATCAGCCCCATACCTAAGATAATTACATAATCTGGACACAAATTGTTGGTCAGGGTGGTTAGATGTGTCTGTACATTAATAGGGGTCGCTATTTCTATTTCTCGCCCGTTCCCGCTGCTCTGACTGCTGCATAGAATGGCAGTCACACCCTGGGTGGGACCCACGACATTTGTTACATACATGCCTCAAACAGCAGGGGTCTCTAGAACATGTACCATATCGGTTGTAAGGATTGCATGTGCCTCTGCTGTCACCCCCTTTGGCAGAGACACTGCGCTAGGGTCCTTGGGATAAAAGTGGATACTCTTCATTGAGTACCGCTGGCAACACTGTAAAAATGGTCAACAATAGCTGATTGTCAATAGCTGTCCAATCAAGAGACTTATTAACACTGGCTTTCTGGCGAAACTTAAAATAACAAATCGGCCAGCCTAACCCTTTGTGTACACGGGCTGCATATCTTATTAGACTAACATACTGCAGAAGTTCCTGTGATCGGGTCGGAAACTTGTGCATCAGCACACTCATGTAAGACGTAAATGCCGTTGTCCACTGCTCAATGTTTGTAATTGGAGTGGTGGCCGTCGGCTTAGATTTCCTTGAGACTTTAACAACAGAGTCGTCCAACGATAGGCCAGGACTAAGTTGTCATTTTCGTCGTACAGCGACAGATTCTCAGGTAGTAACTTTGTTAAATCAAAGAACTCACCACTCTGTATTTCCTTGATGTACTACGCCGGGATGTCCTGGAAAGGCGAGACGAAGCTGACTCCCGCGGCGCGCGTGGCGCTCTCTGTGTCAGGCACGATCAGCGAAGGTGGCCGTTGAGCGGGGAGGCGATCGTTTGATGCAGCTTGGGCTTGAAAAGCGTTCACGGCGGCCTTAGCGGCTTCGCTGGCTATCTCCCGGCTTGATTGTTGAAAAAGACAATGTTATTGAACCGTTTATTTATATACTGATGTTAATTTATTCTGATGTCATAATGTGTTGTGGCAGATACGTCATCACCTCGATCTAGTGTTGAACTCGCGCCTTTTTTCGCCATGCGATGGACTCGTTGTGTTCAGTTTTCTGTAGTTTCTGGAAACCTAGACTTCTATTAGTAGGTAGTCCTTTATATAGGCTATGGTTTTTTAGCCGTTTTGGTCTGAAGTAGGTATCAATTTCGACCATTTTGATCCGAAATAGGGTATGGTTTGTACACTCTAGTCTTGAATTGGGCAGGTTTTTTAGAAGATTTAGCTACTTCTTCATCATTTGGCGAGAAGACCTTTTCCCTTTCAATGTTTACTACAACTACCGTGTACGTGCCTTAACAGCTTGTTTCGCGCTCCGGTCACGGACCGGGCTCCAGGGCTTCAGGTCTGAAATAGGGTACCAAATTTTTGATCAGGTCTGAAATTGGGTAGGGAAAATCACAGATTTTGGTCTGAAAAAGGGTAAGGGTTTCTTAAAGCGTGCTGCACACCCCCACCCAATTTTTCTGGAAGTACCGCTCCGGAATGTTTGGTCGAATTTTGGTTCACAAAAGGCAGGTCATTGTGCCAGGCGCGGAGACCATGGAAACTGGGACTAAGAATCGTTGCATGATCGAAGCCACGCATGTTTTGCGAAGAAAGCTTAGGAAAGATTAAATTTAGAGCTTTTCCGAAAAGTGTCGGTCCACAAATTCTATCGCTTGAAAGCGTTGATTACTTGGGAACAAGAGAACACTACTGAGTGGTAGAAAAAAAAAATAAGAATCTTAATTAGCAAAATTGCGATGGTCGGGAGTGGTAAACTTTCACTGTATGCAAATGGTCTTGTGATGAGCATGCGATTTATTTTCGGCGATGATTGAAATGACGTGTCATCTAAATCACTTTTTTGATATCTGGCAATGATGTAATTTCTCTGGAATCAAGGTCCTTGAATTTCATGTATTTATACACGCGTATAGCCTGCTACTGGAGAGGTATTTCTGGTCGTCGCTAACACGCGTACTAAATCAATTCAGAAACAACAAAAAGTATCGACGTCGATAAAGTAGGAAGTAAAAAACCTTTAGCGAGTAAATCATGTTTCTTGTAGAACAAGAATCGTCGAAAGGCGATTTTTAACTGGGCTGCAAAGGGGCTATTTTTTTCTGAGGGGAGGGGGCGGCTATACACACTCAGGCTACCATAAAACCTTGTCGGCAACCATTGCATGCAACAGAATCTCATGTGAGACTGAAACATAAACTCATTCAGAACATTGTATCCTTTTGAAAGACTTTCGTAACCAAAAAAAAGAGTACCATTTTTAAGTGGGGGCTGTATAATAACTTTTAAATTCCACCATTATGAATAAAAATAAACAAGTTAGCCATTAATTCTAAACAGGAAACAATTTGCATTATTTCCACGCACCCCTCCCCCAATCCCTCAATGCCCCAAAATATAGCGTGACAGTATAACGTGACTAATTTGACGTAACCGGAAATTCCAAAAATTGTTGTCCTTCTACGAGCATAAAATGCGAGACTGAGCTGATTTACACTAGATAGAAATATTGCATTGTATGAAAACCAGAAGTATACTAAAACAGACAGTTAACTGCCAATTGATCCCGCCTGATCCAGGGGCCTCACTGACTGCACGGAGACTTTACTGCGCTTTTCACAAACATGCGAACTGTAAAGCTCAAAAGCCACCTTCACCTTGTGTTTATCGCTGCCGTCAATCATAATTACGATCACAAGCAACGAACCTTGAAACAGAGAAACACACAAAACGGATCGAAATCCACAAATCACAAACCATGACCTTTTGAACCCCTGAAGTATTTGTTTCCTAAGAGGTCCGTTAAGATGATTGACAGCAGCGAAAAACGCAATCGTCGGTTGGGTTCTGAACTTCAGAATTCGCATGTTTGTGAAAAGTGCGATCCTAATTTGCGGTCCACAGTCTACCTGAAAACACACTATTTTTTCCACAAGATGAAAAGTATTCAGTTTTAAGATTTTCCTCACGGTATTTTTCTCTAAGTTAAAGGAATAAAATCCTTTGCATTTTGAGACCTAAAAAAGTTTAAAGATTTCTCGCTCGCTTGTTGCATTCACCAGCACGCAATTCAAACAATGTAAATAGATGAAACGATCGATAACACCTCACACTGACTGTGTTCGTTCGTATTCAAAACACCTTTACGAAAATAAAGGTCGTATAAGTCATGTGTGTTATGTTTCGAGATAAATGGATTATACGCTTTTTTAAGTTTCCATTTTGCGGTGACTTCAGTTTACATCTCCATAAAATGGTAAAAGAAATATCAAGAAACATCACGAGAGCTGAAAATTTTCAAAGGCATGTTTCTGAAACTCGCTAATGATGACATCAATATAGCGTGCTTGCTGAATGGGCGAAACACAGAATTGTGATCACAAGATCTTGTACAAATTTAATGACAAAAGCGTAGCAAGATACAGATACAAACAAAAGCAAACCTCCTGAAACCTCGACGTGGGCTACACTTGTATGCTCTACTCAGTCACCAAACCTTGTCAGTAATAGCTCCTATTTTCCTCAAGTCGCTCTCTGTGAAGCTCCCAGATGGGATGTCCCAGAGAAGCTTTAAACTTGTGTGCGAAATTCTCAGAGTTCCTATTTTTGTCCGTGTCTTCTTTATCATCAGTATCCGAAATTTAGATCTCCAAAGTGGCGTGTGTTGCATTAAATAGAAGGAAATATTTAAAGGAAAAGCCAGTCTTCTAACATCGCAAAGTTGTCACTTCCCTCGCTTATGGACGTGCGTCACATCAGGATTCATCTGCCATTCATCGGCAACTGAGTTGTTCGCTTCACTGACTATGACGGCTTACAATCAAGTCTTCAGCCATAGTGTCGTCAACTGGTGAAATACTTTGCTCATAAATTGTGCTTCTTAATTGCTCATGTACCACTGATGTACTACATCGATCGATAGTTCACGAAGCAGCCACGGCGTTCCAAACTTGACGCTCACAGTCATCTTTTCAGTCTTTTAGTGTGAACCTACCGTGAACGGCGTGTCGGTTTGAATGCAACGCGAGCATTTCTCTGAGTTTCCCAGCGCCAACATCATCTAACTGACTTAAACTCGAACAATAGAGTTACTCCCATGGTCGAATCGCTTCGAACAACGCAAATAGCCTTCTTCAGGTTCGCAACACCTTGTGGGTTTTTCAGGGGGAGCGCAGACAAGGTACAAAAAGTATCCATGCAAGGCTCCGTGCAAGAAGAAACTCATATGAAACCATTTGTGAGAACATCGTTTCTACGTACCAGACCCTCGTGTTTTCCCTCCCCCGGATGACCACTTTGTGACACCGACGACCGAAAACCCATTTTATGACTGGGCTTGACGGGCAGCCCAGTAATTAAACGTCTCCTCATTTCTCGATCTAATCTCCAAGCAGGCCAGACGGAATGCCGCTATAAGCGTGTTCTTGTTTACCTTAAACTCTTCGCCTCTTAAACTTAGGCACGCCGTCTGTAAGCCAGGAGGGAGAGGAAAGAGAAATCTACTGAAATATCCAAACAAAAACACAACATAGGAAAACCACAATTGGCTAGCTAAAACATGATCGATTAAAGCTACGAGTTTTTGTTTTGTTTTGTTTTTTTTCACTTAAAAAAGATCTCTCCACAAAATGCGTTCCTAAAAAACACATTTCAAGCAGAAGAGGATCGAAATGAACAGTCCGTAATTGGTTACGTACAGTAGCCAATGAGAAAGCAAGAATTTTCGATCCGCGGCGCGGGTACTAAATAAATGTCCAGGTCAAAGCTCAGCTTGACTAGACAGAACGGCTTACCGTTCTCGCCGCGACACAACAACTAGAGTTGCTCGTGTAAACGCAACTAAGCATAAAGCCAACCAGGCAACTGATGATGTTCGCGTGGAGAACCGAAACCATGGTCTTGCATGATCACAAAATAACAATAACAGAACAGTCGCTAGACTGTTAAACGTAACTACCAAGGGAGAAACTACGCGCTCTAGTCGTAAAACTCACGTTATTTTTAGAAAAAAAAACAAAAAAACATTTGGAGTTTAAAAATAATTGCTTAAAGAGCAATTTTGACTGAGTCACATCGCAATTCTCCATAGCTCATGTAGCTTCAGTTTAAGCTGCAATCCAGAATCCATTCTTCGAAATTTGGACTGTGTAAATCACTATCGGTGAAAATTTTAAATCCTGCAAAAAACACTAACCGAGCTGGGCACTGCGTGTCAAAACGTTGAAGTTATTGAACGAAACCATCACATTCACGGACAAAAGAATATCGCCCTTATCCATTTAGATCCAGAAGGCACTTTGAAAAAGATTAAACAACCTAAGACTATTATTTAACCGCAAAGGAAGAGATTTAAATTTCGAAAGGGGTCAAAGAAAATGCTCCTGCATCAGAGGGCAAATCAATATGCGTGTCAAGACCTCTCAGTATGAAACTCTGAGTGGCCAAATTCACATTCACTCAGTCAAAGCATAGAACCCAGAAACAAATTATACCCGCCAAAAATCGTTGGAACAAACAGCATTTGGGCACGAGGTAAAAGTCGTTTGGTTCCTAACGACCCCCTTTTTACACTCTGTTAGATGGTTTGATCATTTTGGCGGGATCACGGCTCTTTTGGCGGGTTTTCTAAATGCCCTTTGAATTATAATATTTTCGCGTCATTGTATGGTAATCGAGGATCTACACAATACCAAAGGCAAGTAAATATTTTTCTATTTCACTACTCAGTTTGCTTTTTCCTGCAACCACGATTTCTGTGTCGTTAAATCGACGGCCGCTTCAACAATCATGCGAGAGCCATAACAAGCTGCTCCTCAACCAGTTTAAACAATAAAATTCTCTCTTAGCTTATATCGTCGAACACAGCTTCTGTTCTTCGGACATAATGCCAACTTTTTTTTCATAATGAACTATTGAAACCATTTCGGCTACAATATGTAACTTACCAGGTAACGCACTGAATATTACTTTAGAGGGATGTTTGATTCGACCTTCCGCTAAGCGCTAGATTTTGCCATTCGCTTAAGTAGCGAAAAAAATATATTTCTTTTTCTCCAAGACTTAGCAACAAGACCCTTTTTAACACCAACCATGAACTAAATTATTTTAATTAAGCGATTTTGAACCATAGCTGAGTTATTAAAAATATCTCGCTCCGATGGTATAAATTCGGCGCGCAGAGGACAAGCTCTTACATTTGATGCAAATTTGTGCCCTGTCCTGATGAGTTTCAGGTGCGGACGGAGGATTTTGTGATCGAGGGGGCCTAGAGATATATTATAAAGTGGCAATACATCGATCAGGACTTCATGCGAACGGCGCACTTTTCCAGGGAGTTTCGTTTTTGAGACTGAAGTTCTCTGAGATGCCATCTAGTGAATTCTGGACGATTGATATTTTAGCAAATGGCTTGATTCCATATTGAACATGTAATGCTGAAATATTGTAGTGGTCAAAGAAGTAATTAACATTTTATGGTGCTAGCAGGGGCCGAAGCGGTCGCAGCGAGAGCACAATCTTCCGACAAAGGCCGCAACATTGTTTCCCTGAAAAACTGTCAAATCTAGTAGTTGGACGGATATTTACTGCATGCATTCTGGGAACTTTGGTCATTTGCGACTAAAAATGTGGGCTTCGAGCACAGATTCTTTTCTTATTAACAATGTTTATTAAAGAAAATATATTAAAGTAACAAAGCTCGAAGTGCCATCAAACACACGTTTACAAAAGAAAAACAAATTACCGGACAAAAGGGGGTACCGGGGCCCCCTGGGCCCACCCCTAAATCTGCCCTTGAGTTTATTGACAGATGAACAGACAGAAAGCGATTAATGAGCACACCTAAGGTGCACAATAAAATGTGCGAACTGATTACAAGAATGACGCCTTGTTGTTACTTGAGTCCATTTTGTGGGTATCTCCATGGAAATAAAGCATCTCTAGACCGGGATCGGACATTGCCGTTGCTCCTCGGAAAGGTACTTGCATTTTTCTACGCGCCTGCATTTTTCTTCGCACCAGCATTTTTTTTCGTACCAGCAGTACCATCTTCCGCAAGAGCTCCCCACTTGGCCTAAAGTTAAAAGAGACCACAAAACGAAAAGAGCATCGTTAGTTTGACGAACAAGATCTGTTCCTTTAGGCCGCGATGGGAGGGGAGACCCTAAAACGTTTCGGAATACACTTAATAAAGACGGTCATAAAAACAAGCTCAACTGTAAAAGACATTGATGAGTTCAAAATGAAATTAAATGTAAGATTTGAACACCCAAATACTTAGAGGAACGGCTGGTCATTTACTATGAAATGGCAGGGGAAAAATAATTATATGCATGTAAGTTTTTTCAAAATGTCTTTTTAACGAAAATACGTGCTTAGGACCCCTTCCAAAGGTTTTTTCTCTCATTTACTGATTCAGAACGAGTTTTGAGTCAAAACCTACTGTCTTTAGTAGCTTTTTTTTTTTTCATTCCTTTAGACAAATCTATCTTAACAAAGTTTGGGGTCCATAAAAGTTGCTTTGGCTACGAGATGCGATGTAATCTCTTTAATAATCTCTTTAATTACAACATGTCTTTATGTGTTTTATAAGTGTGCTACTTTCTCTAAGGATTTTCTTGGTATCTGTTTATTTGTTTTGTTTTGTTTTGTTTTTGTTTTTTTGTTTTTTACAGGACTCTGTTTAAATTAGCTCTATTCTAATGCTAAACCGATGTTCCTAAATAAATATATAAAATAATTAAAAGTAGCCTTCGGGCGAAAAAAACTTATTAAATAGAAAGTTGTCTGATAAAATCCAGAATTTGGTTAATACATTAATAGTCTTTATTATTCATTCAAAATATTTCCCTGATTCTGATTGGCTAATAGCACACACAATAATTCACCATAACCAGCAACTGATGACCAAATTTGGAAGAATTTTGCGATTAATGAATCGATGACGTCAAAAATGCAGCTTTTGTTGCAGGTCAATGCACCGTTAACTGAGAAGACCTGGAGACGAGGTTGAGTTGTTTTGGTTGTGAAAACAAAAATGGCGGACATTTCACTCGTTTCAAGAGTAAGAACTAGACGAAATAATAGCTAAAAACATAGCAAGAAGAGCAAGAAGGCAACTCCAAGCGCGACATTTGCTATTTGGAGAATATTTGCGGAGCTGAAGAACCCTAAACGTGCACTATCGAAGATGAACTTGGCACAGATGGAGGTAAGCATGTTTTAGCTACGTTTTTAAGGTATCTGCACCGGAAAATTTTCAACATTTTATTTTGCCCTAAAAATCTTTCTACAATTAAGTTCAGATTATGTTATACGCATATCTGGTTTTCTTTTTTGAATATACCTTCGCCTTTAAGAGAAAATCTACATAAAAGTTGATCGATTTACCGGAAGTTAAAGAAAAATTTTCATTTCCGTTACTAAGAAAAAAGACGGCAGGAGCGCAATTTGACTCCTCTTTTCAGCATCAAATTCTATTGATGCGCTCAACAAAATTTATTCACTGCTTGGATTCATTGACAAACTACAGCCGCTGTATGTCCAACTTGATTTTTCTTGCTTCTGTTGAAGCTGCGATGACTAATATTACTTGCTTCTTGTCAATATTCGTTATGTTTTTGAAATATACTCCGGTTTCCAGGGCTTATTAGTGTTTTAAATCTAAATTACACCGGTGTGTCTTCTCACCTGATATATTCTGACAATTTTGGAGGGAGAGTAAAACTTTTTCTTGGCCCCTATTCCTCTGGTCTGTTTTTCTGCCAATTTCTTTCACTTTACAGAAGCAATTCTTTTCAATTTTGAATAAAACTCTTCTTAAATCTTCATACTTCGGCGCGCCTCGTTGCAAAAACAGGTCCAAAAAAAGCTGACACTGAGTAACGCATCTTCCGGAAATGCGTCACACCTAGCAACTGGTCGCGTATCAGAATCCAAGGGGGCTATAGAGAGGTCATTTGGCATTTTTTAAGGCTTCCACGAGCAGTTTACACAGCGGTGATTCAAAATGGCGGGCAAGAAGGTCTGTGATGGTAGTATCGAGGAGAAACAGAAAATAAGCTTTTTAACTGTCAATCATATACGCCCATTAGGAAGCAGACTAGCATCAATACGTACGTTTAGACGAAGTAGTTTTCTCTTGAATCTCGTCAGATTCTTGCGCCGAATCATTTACTCGCTCAATGTCATTCAGTTCCGCAGGAGTTACCAAGAAGATTGGCAGCCCTTTGCACAGACGTTCCATCTCCTTACCGAGAACCTTGCTGTACATGTGCCGATTTAGTTTGCCAACTTTCTTTATGACTTCCTCAGTCTTCGATAACACCTTTATCTTAGAATTCTTTTTCACCTTAAGGAAGCATAAAAAAATACCGTGAAAAAAGTGAATGTGCATGCATTGATAATTTAAAGGAGAAATGGTCGGTGGTAGCTGATATGGTAAGTCTAAACGTTGACTTCTAGTGTATATTGCACACCCAGTTCGTCCTGGTACTACTACTGTTCGAAATTTTAAAATAAATATTAAAAAGGAAATTTAGAAGTTTGCCAAAAATTGTGTTTATAGCTTGTAATAAAAGGCAAATCAAATTAAACTCAATTTAATCCAGGTGCCGGGATAATTAAAAAGGTCCAGATATACGACCGGTTGTTACATATGTGGCGGCTAAAAAGGATCTGATGTGATAAGATAATAAATCTAAAGACCAGGTTAAATTTCTGGAAAATCACTTTTAAAGCAGTCAGCATTTGTATTGGGTTCCCACTAACCTGGTTTAATTCTTTTTCTGAGGCATTAGGTCGGACAGCACCATCTGTGGAGTTTTTTAAAAAACATTTTGACCCAGGCACATCTTTTATCATCATAAGATCCTACGCAAAATTTATCCTTAGTTAGTACAATGAATTATGTAAGTTTATTTTTAAGTTTGCGTGGTCACTTTATACAATAACAAAATAATAATAATAAAAATAGTAATAATAATAATAACAACAATTTTTTTTTAAATAATAATAATACTTTATTAAACTCTTCTCAAATTGAAAATTAAGTACAAATTTAGTATAACTATAGTTGAAAAAAGACTTCTTGGTGGTCTGGTGGTTTTCAACAGAGCAAATGTAAACAACTGTCTATAAACTAAAAAAAAAGAAAATTTCTATGTTCATCCCAATGATAAATATAATAATTATTAAATTTTACTATTTACAGATTCAAGAATATGAAATACTAAAATATATACCCTATGTACATTCTTCTTGTGCACGAAAGAGAATTGTCGTAAAATGACTATCTAAAGACTACTAATAACAATTATAAAAGGCATCAAAAAGTTAATAAAAAAACAGTGCGGATTCACTTGTTAAGTGACGTTTTCGGTTTGTTGTCATCAAGAAATTTTGCTACTATGGCAACGTGACGTAATAATAATAATTATTATTATTATTATTATTATTATTATTATTATTATAGAGAGGAGAAGTCGTTACGTCACGTTGCCATAGTAGCAAAATTTCTGGATGACAACAAACCGAAAACGTCACTTAACAAGTGAATCCGCACTTTCAAACTTCATAGATTTTATTCAATTTCATTTAATTTGTCAAATGTTGGCGAAATTACGGGGTTGAATCCCAGAGGATGGTATCTAAGTTTACAAAAAGGAAAAGAAAATTTTGGAGATTTAATTTAACGTGTTATTAGGTTTCATGTCGCAGTCGTGCAACGACGGCTAAGAAATGTACAAAAAAGCGTGATGCACGTGCAAAATTGTTGTTTTGCCAATCTAATACTATTGCTTTTTTGCCGTTCTCGTTGCCGTCGCCATCGTCGTTGCTTAAAAGCTCCCTTTTGTTGTTATCCAAAACTTTTTCTACCACGGTAGCGTTACGTCACACTTCTCCTCTGTATAATTATAAATACTAATTATAGTTATAATAATTATGATTATGATAATGATAGCAATGACAGGAAAAAAAAACATTCAGTAAATTCCTATCATGCCGCAAGACCTACAAATCTGATAAATTGAATTTTAGCAAATAGAGAGTATCCGCAAGTGGCTAAGGGGTTTTAATGTTAAGGATTTTAAGGTAAGGTTTTCCAAATGAAAAAATACGATAACAACATTTTAAAGTTAAAAATTACCAAGGACAAATACCTTATTGAAATCGTACATAATGACCAGCGTTGCTTTCTTGGCAGATTCAGGTTCACGCACAATGTACATCTCCAAGTTCTTCTTGACGTCGACTTTAACCTTTTCAGATACTTGCTTCCCGTTCCTTGATATCTTGAATGTACCGAAACCGGCCTATAAGAAAATCCCCAGGTTTATGAACGTTGATTGTGCATCTCATATACTGAGTTCAGAGGGAAGCATATTGTTCTTGTAAGAGTCCTGACGTCGCGTCTTTTTTGTGTTCAACGTTATTCCGACTTTCCGCAATGCTGCTTTTATCACGGGGAAATATTCATTTTGCAATCAAACTTATTGCAATCAAAATTTTTTTTTAATAGTTTTAGATTTCTTCTACAGTTAGACGACAATTTTGTACATATAGATTATTCTACAATTAGACTTTCCTCCTACAACAACTAGATTTTACCTTTTGTATATATTTTAAATCCTTATATTTTCCTAGGGTTGGCACTCTGCATGGGTCTGAGTGTCCTGTTCGTGCCCATGCCTTTTGGGCTTTAATTCTTTATGTTTTTATATTTTCAATTTTTTATTTTTTTCTATTTTATTTTTTCGATTTGATCTTGCCCAATAAAGCTTGACATAATAAATCATAATAATAGTATAACTTTTAAAATTATTTATATCATGGTAAACAACTCACTACAACTCTCACCCCTTCTCCAGTTCCAGTGCAAGAAATAAGAATCATCAGTGTGACCATCAAAAGCGTGCAGAGTACAAGTATCAAGCGAGTCATCTTGGATCCAGGCTGGTTGTCTTCAAGTGAACCTTGATGAAGCGATGCAGCTGCGACGCAAGGAAGCTCCTTTTATGCCAGACTCGCTATTGTGTTGAGAAACGGGAAACAATTTCTTGAAAACCGATGAAAATGTTTGATTGGTAGGACAACTTGACAGGATATTTTTCCGTTTCCGTTTTACACTTCCGGACTTGTACAAGTCTTTGACGGTTTATTTTCACAAACAAGGGATTACCTCAAAGATAAGAAAAAAAAACTGCTTCTTTGCTTCTTTTTTAATTTGATGATACGTACATATCCCCGGCATAGTCATAGTCCGATTGTGGAAAAGAATTGTGTGTGCAATATAGATTTGTAATAATTTTACTGTTAGGAAGATTTCAAGAATATAATCGATGAGGACATCACTCTAGTACCTCGTGATAGTCTTTTTAAATATATTATATTTTTATTAGGAATACTTATTATTAATGTAGATAGTCTGTGTCCCCCACTAGCTGTAAAGCTAAACACATTGACACGTAAATAAAGTTTTTACCATTTGATATAAAATCATGAATCGTGTCCACAAATCTTAAAACGGGCCTTATGAGGCGTACTACTCAAGCGACGTATATTCAAACAAAAAAAAATATCTTTAATGGCATCGATGCAATCACCTACGAAAAAACACCTAACAATGCAGCTTCCAAAGAATCATCTTGATAATCAATCTATTACATTTTTTGAAGTGTAATCCGTGCAATTCCAACACAACACTTAGCCACCCAACCTTCACATTAAGGTGTAACTGATCAGACGATTTCTAAGATATCTTGCATCACCTTTGTCAACTAAAGGGCGGAAGAAAAAATATAAAGTGCTCTATGCCTTTATGACTAACCAGCCAAATATCACCACCCATAAAAGATAAAACTAGACATTTAGGCTTCGCCAGATCGACTTTATAGTATACACTATACGTTAATTTATTAGTCAGCGTTTATTTGATCGATTCGTACGAACTCTAAGATCTTGTTGGGGAATATCATTCTTGTGCTGTCTTTGTATGGTCTCCTTCGCCGCGTCAAAAACTGAGGTTACGGACAAAATAAAACATGTACTAAGTAATAAAATAACCTGATTGGAACCCACGAAATGCAGCTAGCATTTTACAACAAATGAATTACCTCCCCCAAATCTACTTTCATTTTGGCTGTGTACGTGTAGGTGTGTTTTGGGGTCAAAAATGCTGTCCATTACAAATAGAGAGATTAGAAAAGTAGCACGGCCTGCCATGGTCGGCATCATGCCTTGTTAACATCGAAATTGCTTATTCTTGTTTTTCCTCTATGCTTCCGATTGACACAAAACATAAAAATAAACATATTTTTTTAAAACGTCACTCGAAAAAAATACCTGAACTCTATCGCTGGGACGGTTAGAGATGTGGTAGTTTACAGATAGACGGTTAATGAACTGAAAGTTATTGAACAATTCTCTTGCCACACAAGTCAAATTCAATTCTTGAAGATAACATATTGTTGTGTTAACGTGAACATTTGGTAGGCCGCAACTTGATGCCTTTTTCGTGATAAATAAGAATGTTTTCGGTTTTTATTCACTTTTCAGTTTAGCAGTTTAGAAGTATGAATATAATGAAAAGAAGGAAATGGACTCGTACTCCTTGGTCATGGGGCTTGCTGACATACAAGCGCTAACAGCTACTTGGAAAACATTGTTTTTACTAGCGGAAACTCCACTATATTTTCGTGAATTTTGAAATTCCTTTTCCAGCTTTATTTATTAATTTGGGTCACCGGAGCAAGATTAGCTCTTACTAATGAAAAAATCACTTGAAAGTAGAATTATATCAACTTTTTAGACTGATGTCGTGCAAGAAATGATTATTCAAAATTGATGGAGGTAACAACTTTACATTACTCAAAATAATGCTAAATGGGACTCTGAAACATTAGCGTTTAATTTATACGGCATTATTATATGACAAATTTATACGTGAAATTGAAGGTTTAGCCACTGTTTCAAAAATCACATATTACATTTTAATATAGAGAGAAATTCTGATTTACTCCGTTAAGTTGATTTAAAATTATAATAATTACATATATCAGCTAGACGGGGCTGGTCGATGGATCATGTTGTTTTCCCACCTTTCTTATTTTTCATATGCCTGATTTGCTGGCAAATAAAAATGAAACATTTCTGTGTATGAAATTTTTACCGAAAACAATAATTTTCACTGTTAATATTTCTACCACTTACCGTTTCTGCGAACTTAAGCACGGGTCATGATTCAGTAAGCAAGTAAAATGTCGAAAAAATCCTTCTCCTTTTATCCACCATTCACGACGGATTTATTACCTAAGGTAGCTAAATCAATAAAAAAGAAGTCTGTCAGATTTCAATTCCCGTCGATAAAAATGGAAAAAAAGGACATGAAAACATGTGCCTGACGTTATAATACCTTCAGCGTGGCCTATGACTATTTTGTCAGCTGTTTTGTTTTGACTCTTTAACAGGAGCTCTTTGGCTCCTGCTCTTAATGGATAACTGAATGCATTTGGTAATTCTTGCATACCGTTTTCCGTCTTTAAAAAAAGGGAAAAAATACTGCATTTTGAACTAGATGAAAGTAAACACAAATTCTAAAAAATCCAGTCATGTTTTCACAAGAAAGTAATTGGTTTTCTTCAGACCGTTTCTGTGTGTAATAACAAAATATTTTGCTGACAGCCAAATATTAAAACCATTTTATTTTCGTCCTGAAAATGAAACTCAGGACAGCGTTTCCGAAATATATTTATTCTTCCTCAGCGCAATTTTACTGACCTATGACGGTCAACTATACATCTCTTGTTAAGATTTCTGCATATTTAACAAAAATCAAGGCTGTATAAATTTCATTTAATCCAGCTTGTAAATAACTAGTTAGGGTATGTGCCAATGTTGGAACTCGATGTGTTCTTACACAGCTGATCAGATTTTTCTGTGAGCGTTATTAATGCGAATCTTGTATTTCAATTCAATAAAATAACTTTTATAGGTGTCTCACTCTTTCAGCCCAACAGTTTCCCCTTACTTGTTTCAAAAGAGAAAAAACTGGTCAATCTTAGTGGGCACGATGGCCAAAGCAGACCAGAAAATATGCCATGAGAAAAAACGGGTTTGTCAGCATGCTGCCAATAAAGATCTCCGGTTCAAGTCTCGGGAACAGGGAGGTACAGATAATTATGCACTGTACACTAGAAGAAAACGAGATGTCAAAGACATAAATTCAAATGGAAAATAAACACAGATTGAACATCTTTATACAAACCCTCAGTATATAATTAATGCAGTGCAAAAAGTCTCAGCAAAACTTGCTAAATTGGGACAAAGTTCATCTGTCAGACCAAGGAAAGGGGAGAAAGACATTATAAACAGCGTTTTTAGTTGTTCTTTATATAATGTACGTTAAAACCAAACTGTGACTTAGCACCTAGTTCTACATTAAAAATAAATAATTCCACTCGATATTTACAGAAGTAGAAGCGACCATTGTAACTATCCTCCACTTTCCCCCTACTGACTGAGGTAAATACAGTTTGTCGCAACTACAGGTATCACTAAAGATCGCAACTTTCAAATTTGAAGAAACAATTAACAATTAACAAATTAAGAACAAGATTATATGACAATAGTACTGCCAGTTTAATTATTCTTAACTTGCCCAAATATCGCTAGATACGAATATGAAAACATCATCTCAACGCAATGTGAGAAATTGGATGAAACTTTCAAGGATTTCGACTTCGTTTTCCAACCTCACCTGTTTAGGTACTGAAGCCGGATAGCCTGAAATGGTGTCAGTTTGATTTTTTCAAATTGGTGCATCTCTCGCAAATTAAATAAGAAACAACGAGGATCGAGTATTTGATGATTATGATAATTTTACGCTTCGATGCGAACACGTGGCCGACCGTACATTGTACATACACTATCAGTGTTATGAACTAGTTACGGATTATTCGTTTGGCAATTCTCGAATATTTCGCATTTAAGAAACTACAGTACCGTATTTTTAAGATAGATGGAGGAAGATGCCTGGCGTTAATTTTACTGACCTCACCGTTAACAAATCATTAAATCTACAAAAATGAAGTTCTCATCACAAAACGTATAAATGGCTTTTGTAGGTTATTTTTAACTCATAAGAAAAAAAATTATTCGCCGGCCGCCAAAAAACGATTTTTACTCTTGGAAGGAAACAACATTTCATAATAACTCTTTTTTCGCCCCCTGCAAAGTTCTAACTGATATAAGGACACTGAAGTCTCCGAATTTCGTTGTAAGTTTTTGCGGTTATTGATAATTTGATACAATTATGTTAAACTTGTAAACACTGCTTCACGGATAGGAGCTAGAAAACCAAATTTTGAATTAAAGAAAATAACGTTTGAAAAAGAGACCTGAACTTTTAGGTGGCGCAATCTGATCTCGTTAACGGGATATATGACGTTCCCTTCTTTCCAGCTTTCTCAGTTTAACCTAAGCTTCAAACTGATGTGGAACTGAAAACTTAAGTTAGTGATTTTAAGCGAGTGAAATGTCAAAAAAATCGGCTTCCCCTTTAATTCCCTCACGATTAATTACTAGAGGTATCTAAGCTGAAAAGAGGAAACCTAAAAGCATGCCAGTTTCTAATTCCCAGTGATAAAAAGTTATAATAATGGTGGGATGAAAACATGTGGAATTTATGCCTTACTGCCTTCAGTCTGGTTGACTAGACTGACGACTGTGTTGTTACGAACCTACGAATAATTTAGTTCATGGTTTTATAAATACTTGCGTGCAGTATTCCGTCTTTATATAAATTTATTTCGACATTGATGAAATCAATTGAAACAAACACTGAATTCTAACAAGATCTAGTAATGTCTTCACAGCGAGAAAGTAATTGGTTTTTGTCAGGCTATTCTTGTTGGCCATGGATCCCCGTTGTTTTTGTATGTCCTGTTCCGATAAATACAAAATAAAGTTGCTCCACGGACATTTTTCTATAAAGAGAATTAATTTTCAATATCGCTCCTTTCCACTATCTTCTTACTATTACTGACATTACTGCTTGACTTTCTTCAACGAAAACAACGTTAATTGCTTAAGTGCGGAGAAAAATTAACGTATTCCAGAGGAAAAGCTACTTTGCATGAGAAGGATAATTTCGTGGTGTTAGTCTACTTCAAAATGTTTATATATACTCCGTTCGACGGTACGAGTCTTAAGTCGGTTCGACTTAAGACTCTGTTTAGTGGTTTATTTTCTTCACGAGCTTCACTTTTTCACGATCACTTCAAGAAGTGAAATTTTAAATGCGCAATAGTTTCTGATCAATTTCTTAACAGATTTGTTTTTTTTTTGTTTTGTTTCCGTGTACATGTCTAAGCAATTCATTCTTTAATTAGTTTATTTATTTAAATTCAGTCATAATGTTTGCTCTCTTCGTGAAAAGGTTTAAACATTTTGCTGGATTAGTTCAATGGCGAAATAGATTTAATTCTTCCTTAGAGAAAAGATGTTTGATCGCAGAGGAATTAAGACAATCTTCCTTTAGCCTCCAGCGAAGTTAAAAACAGCTTGCGAAAATTTTCATGTTCATAATCTCATGCAAATTGACACTGAGTGTCTTCTTTTAGTTGTATAATTACATTTTCTCTTTCCATCTTTGCTGATCTGTATAAATCCATACGGGGTGTAAAAATATGCCCCACTCTCGCGAATTTGAGTTCATGATGATGGAAAGCGAGTGAAATGTCCATGCATGGATTCTTTAATCTTAAGAGTAACAAATATTTTCCTTTTAATTCACGTACCCTTCATGAGCATAGTCATTGTCGAAAATATAAAAAAGGTTTTAAAGAAAAGAACAAAAATAATTTAAGTAGCCTGAGTTTGTGTTAGATTGATTTTCACAAATGTGCTTCTGCCAAATAAAAAACAACGAGGAGTAACTAGTGTTGATGGGAGTTATGCTTCATTGCCAACAACGTGGCCGACCACACATAGACTATTGTTAAGAAGTTACAGGTCACTTAATTGGTAATTCTTGCTTATTTCTTCTTTAAAAGATCCTGGTGTTAATAGGAAGGCTATCCGTCGAAAAGTAAATCTAAAGAAAATGAGGTTTTCACCACAAAACCAAAACTGCTTTTAATTTGCAGACTTTTTTTAATTTATAAGTTGAATTTTCATTTTCTTTGCTGGCCGCCAAGAAATAATAACTTTTTCTACCCATGGAAGTGAAACAACATTTGATAAATACGTTTTCAGCCTCTGCAAAGTTTTACTGATATTGTACACTGAATTATCCATTTCGTGGTACTATAGGTTTTTGTGATAACGGCTAATAAATAAATAAGTATGATATAGCTGCTGTTATTAACAACTTGGTGTTTTACTGCACCACAGGCAGAACTGGCTAGAAAACCAGAAATTGAAATTAGACCAATTTAATAACCTTTAAAAAAGGCCTTCTATTTGCTATCGCACGCTTTTGCCCCTGCTGCTTTTTTTTGTGTCTGAAAGGAAGAAAAAATGGTCGAAATGGACTCGTACTCTTTGGTCATGGGGCTTGCTGACGTACAAGCGCTTAACTTTAATTGAAAACATTGTTAAAACTCGCTGAAACTCGACCATATTTTCTTGGATTTCGAAATTCCTTTTCTAGCTTTATTTATCAATTTGAGTCACCGGAGCAAGATTAGCTCTTAACTAATGAAAAATCACTTAGAAGTAGAATGATATTAACTTTTTAGACTCTGATGTCATACAAGGAATGATTATTCAAAATTTATGAAGATAATAACTTTACATTACTCAAAAGAATTCTAAAAGGAACTACATTTTAATATAGAGAGGAATTCTGATTTACTCCGTTAAGTTAATTCAAAATAATAATTACCTCTATCTAGATAGTCGATGGATCACGTTGTTTTCTCACTTTTCTTATTTTTCATATGCCTGATTTGCTGGCAAATAAAAATTAAAATAAAAAATAAAACTCGCGAAAAATTTCAGTGTATGACATTTTTACCGAAAAACAATAATTTTCACTATTAATATTTCTACCACTTACCGTTTCTGCGAACTTAACCACAGGTTATGATTCAGTAAGCGAGTGAAATGTTGAAAAAATCTTTCTCCTTTTATCCACTATTCACGATGCTTTATTACCGAAGGTAGCTAAATCAATAAAAAAGAAGTATGTCAGTCAGATTTCAATTCCCCGTCGATGAAAATGGAGAAAAAAAGGACATGAAAACATGTGCCTGACGTTATATTACCTTCAGCATGGCCTACTAGACTACGTTGTCTGTTTTGTTTTCATTGACTCTAAACAGGAGCTCTTTGGCTCCTGCTCTTAATGGATAACGGAATGTATTTGGTAATTCTTGCATACAGTGTTCCATCTTTTAAAAAAAGGGAAAAAATACTGCATTCTTTTTAAGGTTGATGACAGTAAATACAAGTTCTAAAAAATCCAGTTATATTTTCACAAGAAAGCAATTGGCTTTCGTCAGACCATTTCTGTGCGTGTGATAAGAAAATATTTTGCTGACAGCCAAAAATTAAAACCATCTTATTTTCGTCCCCAAATATGAAACTGGCAGCGTTTCCGAACTATATTTATTCTTCCTCAGCGCAATTTTACTGATATGACAGCGAAATATACATCTCTTGTTGAGATTTCTGCAGAGTTAACAAAAATCATGACTGTATAAATTGATTTTAATCCAGCTTGTAAATAACTAGTTAGGGTATGTGCCAATGTTGGAGCTCGATGTGTTCTTACACAGCTGATCAGAATTTTTTTCTGTGAGCGTTATTATTGCGAATCTTGTATTTCAATTAAATAAAACAACCCTTATAGGTGTCTCACTCTTTCAGCCCAATAGTTTCCCCTTACTTGTTTCAAAAGAGAAAAAACTGGTCAATCTCAGTGGGCAGGATGGCCAAGCAGACAAGAAAATATCCCATGTGAGAAAACAGCATGGTGCCAATTCAAGTCTCGGGAACAGGTAGGCATTAATTATGCATTGTACACTAGAAGAAAACGAGATGTTAAAGACCGGAAATCTTTATACAAACCCTCAGTATATAATTAATGCAGCGGAAAAAGTCTCAGCAAAACTTGCTAAATTGGGACAAGGTTCTTCTGTCAGACCTTACAACCATTTTTTTAGGAAAAGGGAGAAAGACATTATAAACAGCGTTTTTAGTTGTTCTTTATGAAATGTATGTGACTTAGCACCTAGTTCTACATTAAAAATAAATAATTCCACTCAATATTTACAAAAGTGAAGTAAACATTGTAACCATCCTCCACATTCCCCTACTGACTGACTAGAGGTTAATACAGTTTGTGAACTACAGGTATCACTATAGATCGCAACTTTCTTAACAAATTAAGAACAAGATTATATGACAATAGTACTGTCAGTTTAATTATTCTTAACTCGCCCAAATATCGCTAGATGCGAATATGAAAACATCATCTTAACGTGATGTGAGAAATTGGATGAAATTTTCAAGGATTTCTAATTCGTTTTCCAGCCTCACCTGTTTAGGTACTGAAGCTGGATAGCCTGAAATGGTGTCAGTTTGATTTTTCAAATAGGTGCATCTCTCTCAAATTAAATAAGAAACAACGAGGATCGAGTATTTGATGATGATGATAATTTTACGCTTCGATGCGAACACGTGGCCGACCATACATTGTACATAGACTATCAGCTTCACTTTTTCACGATCACTTCAAGAAATGAAATTTTAAATACGCAATAGTTTCTGATCAATTTTTCAACAGATTTGTATTTTTTTTGTTTTGTTTCCGTGTACAAGTCTGAGCAATTCATTCATTCATTAATTAGTTTATTTATTTAAAATCGGTCATATTAGGGCCATTTATACGAGAAAAAATAAGACGCGTCTTAAATAAGACGCGAACTTTCCGTATAAACGGCACATTTCGTCTAAAATAAGACGCGGCTTAGCTAAGACGCGTCTTATTAGATAAGACATGCTCGTATAAATGGTACAGTTCGCGTCTTATTTAAGACGCGTCTTATGTAAGACGCGTCTTATTCTTCCTCGTATAAATGGCCCTAATGTTTGCTCTCTTCGTGAAAAGGTTTAAACATTTTGCTGGATGAGTTCAATGGTGATATCGAATAAATTCTTCCTTAAAGAAAAGATGTTTGATCGCAGTGGAATTAAGACAAGCTTCCTTTCGCCTCCAGCGAAGTTAAAATTGAACAGCTTGCGAACATTTTCATGTTCATAATCTTATGCAAATTGACATTGAGTGTCTTCTTTTAGTTGCATAATTACATTTTCTCTTCCCATCTTTGATGATCTGTATAAATCCATACGGGGAGTAAAAATATGCCCCACACTGGCGAATTTGAGTTCATGATGATAGAAAGCGAGTGAAATGTCGATTCAGTTGAGACTAACAAATATTTTCCTTTTAATTCACCCTTCATGAGTATAATCATTGTCGAAAATATAAAACAGCTAAAAAAAGAGCAAAATTAGATCGAAGAAACCTGAGTTTCAGTCAGTTAGATTTTCAAAAATGTGCGTCTGCCAAATAAAAAAACGAGGAGTATCTAGTGTTGATGGGAGTTATGCTTCATTGCCAACAACGTGAACGACCACACATAGACTATTGTTAAGAAGTTCTTAAAAAGATACCATATTTTGTGGTTCGATGAAGGTAGACACCTGGGCCCAGTTGTTCAAAGGCCGATTAGCGCTTAACGTCGGGTTTCTCTTTCTTGTGTTCAAAAGAATTTTCTCGGATAATTTTCTGTGTTATTTTTAGAGCTTTCAATCATAAACTTGTAGACAAAAGAATTAAAACCGAAATACTTTTTAAGCTTTGAAATCTGAATTCAAACCTCACACCAACCCTGGATTATCTTAACCCAGTTTTGAACATCTCGGCCCTGGTGTTAATAGGAAGGCTCTCCATCGAAAAGTAAATCTAAAGAAAATGAGGTTTTCACCACAAAACCAAAATTGCTTTTGTAGACTTTTTTTATTTATGAGCTGAATTTTCATTTTTTTTGCTGGCCGCCAAGAAATGATAACTTTTTCTACCCATGGAAGTAAAACAGCATTTGATAAATACGTTGTCAACCTCTACAAAGTTTTGCTGATATTGTACACTGAATTATCCATTTCGTTCCACTGTAGGTTTTTGTGATTGCAATAACGCGTAACAAATAAATAATTACGATAGAGCTCTATAGCTACTGTTATTAAGAACTTGGTGTCTTACTGCACTACAGATAGAAACTAGAAAACAAGATTCTGAAATTAGACCAAATAACCTTTCGAAAAGGCCTCCTACTTGCTGTCGCACGCTTTCGCCCCTGGTAGTTTTTTCATGTCGGAGGGGAAGTGAAAATGGTCAATCCGATGGAGAAGATGGCGGAAGCAGACACTAAAAAAATCTGCCAAGAGCGGAAAAGGAAAGGAAAAACTTCAACGGAAAACAAACATAAATTTGCTCGCCGAAAGGCTCTTGCTTTAAGTTCTTGCCCCATATCATAACATCAAATGAAAAAAAAAATAACGCCAAAAGCAGTAGTAGAAATAACAATAATAACGGGAGTCAATAAATTGGCCTCAGCTGAAAACACAAATCTCCTTTCCCCTCCCTAGAGAAAAGCGGAGGTCACAGTTGCGAGGCTGCGAACAAAGGCGCCATATTTGAAGACAAAAGCAAACAAGCCATGTTATTCAAATGATTATTATTAACGATACAATCTTTCTCTGCACGACGACAATCGCTTGATCCAATCCAAAAATGTCCCGAGAAGCTTTTTCCTGGGGCTAAGGTGCCTGAAGTTTACGATGACAGTGTGGCAACAACGTTAAAAGTGATAATGGACGTGCTAAAGGTAAAATCATTTCCGAGAAAACTGTACTCCCACTATATACCTGCCAACTCTCACGCCTTAGGGGCCGACCATTTAACTCTTGGGGGGGGTGGGTGATTTGAAAAAAAAATTTCCTGCAAGCGCTTGTCGGAAGAAAAAAATTGCATGCAGCACAAATGTAATAAAGAGCTTAAGGGAAAAAAAGGGAAAAAAATATCCTGCCCACCATATTGCTAGAAAAAAAAATTCTTGATGACCAGAAATCACCCACCCCCACCCTCAAGAGTTAAATGGTCGGCCCCTTAGGCGTGAGTCTCACGCCTGCGGGTTGAAAACTTCGATCTCACGCCCGCTCACGCCTGCGGACCAATTTCTCACGCCTGACTGAAAAAAGTGAGTTGTTGCCGTCTTGCTTGACACAATTTCCAAAAATATGTTAACTCAGACCCATGTAAGGAACGAAAACCATGTGTAAAATGAATAAATGACAATACCTTCCTCGCGATCTCTGATTTTGTGGATAAGCGTTTTCTCGATAACCTCGCCTTTGGCAGACTTCGGACGTCTTCGGACTTCTTCGGGAATCTTCGGAAATGATCGTGTCGTTTTCAAAAATCCCAGCACTCCCAGGATAAAAATCTCACGCCTACATCTCAGAAAAAGTTGGCAGGTATACCACTATCTGAGGCCAGTCTTATTCTACATGATAATTATCACTACTATAAACTTTTCTAGTCATTGTTGGTAAATTAGCAGTTTTTTTATGTTTGAATCTTTCGTTGAGTGATCGTGAAAGGAGAACTTGATCACGATTCAAGCTTCGTCTTACAATTGTTATGACCTCGATCAAACGTTCTCGAACCTCTTCGCGTCGATCTTGTGTACATTCCAATATTGTCTACTCTGGTCCAAAACACGCCGTTCGCACAAATCGAAATTGTCTATTTTTTTACCATCGGGAGTTTTTCTCAATAAAAGTTTAAATATGTTAAACTTATAGTTTCATCGGAAAAGGTACTGTTATCGGTGTCTGCGAATTCGTGATCTGTGATGTTGTAGACGCGGAAATAATGTTACGAACGAAACTGTACGAAGCGGTATTGAATGTTAAATATTCAAAGAGATGGCTTTTGTATTCCTACCTTCAACGTTGTTTACCAGCAGTACATTTCCATAAACGAAAAGTCGTTCGGGGGCCGGTATAATCCTATCATATTACCATGATTGTAATTGATTTTGTTTTTTCAGAATTCATTTGTCGTTTATTATGTTAAAAAATATAAGCTTACATTTGATTTTATAAAACATATAAACTCCTTTTCCTTTATCGATCAATGGCCCTCTTATTCAGCGACAGCTTAGTAAGTTTATCTAAATATTCCTTTATTTATAATATTTGTATTTTGTCATTTTTTTTTTTTTTGGATTCAGTGCTGATCTATAATTTTGCAGGCTTTCAGTAACCTTCTAAAGTATACACAAGACCAGTGACATTCTTAAATTAAAACTAGGTGACCTTATTTTATTAGTCTACGGTTAAATATTGTTCCAAGCTGTTGTTAAACATTTCAACCTTTAAATTCATAAACATAAATTATTAGTTGCAATTTATGGCACATGATTACTGAGATTTGGTACAAAGTTATAAATGTAGCCTGCTTAACTTGTAGCAGTACATGTAAATCTGTTTTGTACTTATTTAGTTTGGTTGTTTGCTTTTAATTTTGGAAGGCTTAAATTAAGTGGTGGATATTCCAGGAGCATCAGGGATTAACCCTTTAGGTCCCAAGAGTGACCAACATCAATTTTCTCCTAACAACATCAGCAGATCATCAAGAGTAAAGGATATGAGAATCACTAGATAAATTACCAAAGGGAGAACACTTTGATCTTAGACCAAATTCTCTCAACTATGCTTAAAAGAAATGTATGGAGATCAGTCTAGAGAATTTGTTTATGGATCTTGGGCCTTAAGGTGGCTGAACACAATTTTGCAGGTGATCAGAGGTAACTTGCATGACAGCATGTGTTTTAACTTAAACAAACAAACATGGCAGCGAGAAAGCAATGGTACACAGAAGACCATTTCTTAAAATCTATTCATTAAAATTTTGTGATATTTGGCAGAATTTTTACTTTTATCGTATTCTAAATAATTAGAACTTTAAAATGGAAGTTGAACAGACGAATTTTGTGACACATTTAATAATTACAGTACAATTATATCATTGATTATCTAAAAACCCGTCGGTTAAAATTTGGTCAAATAAGTTTCAAATGGTAATGATTAATTATAGTAAGCTGTGTACAAATTTATCGGAAAATCTATTGAGAGAATTTTATGTAAACTGAGCAAAAGTGAAATTTCAAGGTTTCATTCAATTGTTCATGTTGCCATGGAAATTATGAAAACGTTAAATTTTACCTGTCAATCAAGACCAAAGAACAAAAATCACTAGTCCGATAGCAAAATCCACTAACCCCAGGCTATCGGACACTACTTTCTTTGCACGCTGAATAAGACAGTGTCTGTCTTGGAGAGATGTTCGTCTTATAGAGAGTCAACTAAAAGAAGTAAAGACAGGCAGAGACCACCTCTAAGTGTCACTTTTACAGAAAATGAGATCCCTGTCTCTCTGTTTAGAGAGAGTTGACCATAAGTACAGTCAAATCCCGCTTTATGCACACCCGCTAAATACAGACACCTCATTATTACGGATTGTTTTCTTTGTTCCCAGGGAAAGCCCTTTCATTTTCTCACCTGGACACCAGCTGTTAATGTGAACAACAGAAACTTGCTTTTTCTCCAATCAACAAATTCTCATAAAAAGTCAACCTTGTTAATGCGGACACTTCATTATACTTGTAAACTGTGCGCTGTAGTTAGAACTTTCCTTTTGGAAGGTATACAAACCTTCAGTTGACAGCATGTTGATATTCCTAGCGCTGTGAAAAAAATAAAAAAAATAAGTACTATAAATTAATAAATAACCCTGACTGAGAGGTTATTTATTAATTTCCATTTGCACAGCGTAGCAAGGATAAGGGACTGTTTTTTCAACAACCAACACTGAAACCAATAGTTCATGCCTTTATCACTAGATAGCCGGCTGTGACTCATTACTGCATGTCCAGGGCAGGGTTGTTCAAAGCTGGGTTAACATAACCCAGGGTTAGTGCGAAATTTGAATTCAGATTTGAAAGCTTAAAAAGTAAATTCAGTTTAATTCTTTTTGTCGACAACTTGATGATTAGAGGCTCTAAAACTGATAACAAGAGAAAATTATCCAAGAAAATGCTTTTGAACACAAGAAAAAGAAACCAGGGTTAAATTTAACCCCAGGTTAAGCGCTAGGCCTTCAAACGACTGGGCCCTGTCAGTCAATATTTCATTTTTAAATTATTACTAGTTAGCAATTAATGAATGAGACTGAGTAGGATATGAAGAATTAAGCAGATCGAGGAGGGTGTTAGCCACAGAGCCCGAAGGCTGAGGTGGATAACCCTCCAAGATCTGCTTAATTCTTCATATCCTACGGAAGCCGAATTCATTAATTGCTATATTACTCATTCAAAGTAATATCTAGTTTAAAAACATAGCTAAAACATGCTTACCTGCATCGATGTTAAGTTTATCTTCGATAGTGTACGTTTAGGTTTATGCAGCTCTGCAAATATTCTCCAAATAGCAGATGTCGCCCTCCGAGTTGTCTTCTTGCTGTTTTTGCTTTGTTTTTAGCCATTATTTCACCTAGTTCCAGCTGTTCTTACTCTTGAAACGAGTGAAGTGTCCGCCATTTTTCCATTTCTCGGTTGAGAGCGTAAACCAACATTAAGACTTACATGCACCTTGTCAAACATACCGTACTTACGGGGACTAGGTTTATTTATTTATTTATTTATTTTATCCAATGTCAATATATAGAATATATAAATCTAATCATACATCTTCTAGATGTTATCGTTTTAATTTTAAGGGATTTCCTTTTTAGTGCAGCTTAGAATTTTTATGTAGGATTTTTGTCATAACTTGTAATTTGTCAGGTATTATTTTCATTATCATCTGATGTAAGTTTTTAATTCATTCTTTTTCTTTCTAATGAATTCTGTAAAGTGCTATTGAGCTTTTGGAAATAGCACTATGTAAATAAAGTCTATTTATTAATTATTGTTATTTCCCCAAGTGGGGAAGATGGCAGGAAATTATTTGTCTCCTGTGAGGTAATAGTCTGCTACACAGCTGTTTTTAGCATCGTCACGCAAACCTCCTCCCCACAAACAGCTGCTGAAAATCGAACTACATTCCTTTCCCTTTGTGCTTGTGGTCTAACGAACAAGCCAATCATGTACAAGAAATTTGACAATACTTGAGCAGCAGGGCACTAGGAAGCGAGCACGCTTCTCAGTTTTCGACAAATCAATCAATCGTCGCTGAATTTAGACGGGCTCTGTGTTTTCAAGCAATGAAAAGGTTAATTTGCAAAAAAGTTTGTTTTAAGCGGTCAAGAAAGTTCCAAGTGAAAAAAAGGTTTGATAGCTTACAAGACTTTTACCAGGATCGGTTGGTTCTTCATTTAACGTGCATATGTACTGATATGACTTGTAATGAAGAATTTAATGTGCCGGATGTGCTCATTGTGTTCCTGTGAAGACTTAACTCTCAAGGGTAATGATTCAAAAAGCAAAAATTAAAGGCCTGTTTACATGGAGGTGGGGGACCCCAGGTAGGTGAGGTAACCCGCTTAGGTGGGGTAACCCGCCTGTCCATATAATCTCTCATTTTCATTTGATCACGTTTACATGATAGGTGGGGTGACCCGCCAAGGCGGGTAGCCCGGTCTACCAGACCGGGTTACCCTCTCAGCCGGGGTCACTATTTGTCATGTAAACGTTTCAAGGTGGGGTAACCCGCCTGGCCGGGGTCGGATTCGTGATACATCAAATTCGCGCAAAATTCACTTTCGCGGTGTCTTTGCATTATGAGTAAAGTTAACAATAGAAAGCTATTGCACTGACGGGTTGCAGCAAGAGCAACAAGTGAGTGAAGAAGTGCATTAATCGCCAAAACTCGTGGTTTGCCAGCATTTTTCTTGTTTACGTGCTTAGCGACCGTTCAATAATCTTGAGAAAGTGCACCCCGGGAAGACGGGGTTGTAAGATTGCATGTAAAGGAGGGTTATTTTTTTACCTCACCTAAGCGGGTTACCTCACCTACCTGGGGTCCCCCACCTCCATGTAAACAGGCCCTAAATTAATTATCGATGATTGATTTCCGGAAACTATACCTGGCAACTTTATGAGCACATCCATGTTGTGCATCGCAATTTGCTCAACTTGCTTGCTACTGCTGCTTATCTCCTAAATTTTGAATAGGACTCGACTACGACAACACTGCTGTAGTTAATTGCTTGTTTTCACCCGACGATTTTGATTATTCTGTCATTCCCACATGGGGCACCGATAAAAGCAAAGCTGTGATTGGAGGAGTCACAATACCGCAAATGTGGCGCAAACACTTTCCAGAAAATGGGAGCTGAATTATAATTGGCTAATCACGGGAAAGGAAAGTAGTTCGGTTTTCAGCAGCCGTTAGTGGAGAGAAGTGTTGCGTGGCGACTCTAAAAACGGCTTTGTAGCAGACTAGTGAAGTAACTAATTCCTGTAAATTCCTAATCCAGTTGGTTTTAACTGGAGAAGTGATTGCAGCAAGCAAGGAAAGTCATCATGTTCAATAGCCCAGGGCTAGTGGATTTTGCTATCAGGCTGGTGAATTCTCTTGAACTTAACTTGCCTGATGGACATAGTGAGGTTTTGGGGGGTATTCAAATTACAGAAGAACCATTTCAATACCACTCATAAAAAAAATGTTTTTTCGCCTAGTTAAAATGCTAGCTACAGCTTGCCCGATTGACAAGCTGTGAAACTGACTTTCTTTGCACATGTATTGGACCCATGCAAAACCTCCATTCAGGAGGGCAGGGCTATCCTTAGTCTGAACCTTAATCCCGCAACCAAATAAAAAAAATTGAGACAGACAATAATTGTCACTTATACCAGACTTTGTGTTTTAAGTCAAAAATCAGGATGGTGTTCACAAAATAAGAAATGCTAGGAATTTTTAAAAGTACAGTAAAATTTTTAGCAATGCTCACCAGTAACCTAATCATAAACAATTTATTTTTTCATAATTATTATTCAATCTATTTTAATTATTATGTAAGATTACTTCAGATCAGAGTACATGTCCTAAATGTTTTATCTTTGACATGCTAAGCCTTGTATCTACTTCTTTATATTCCTGATTTTAGTCACATGAAGGCTCAGTCAATCAAAGAACTCCATAATGTGCTGAATTCTCAAGGGAATATGATAGTTGGAAAAGAACACATTCCTCCGTTGTCAAATGCAAGTACATGACTGTTGTAACATTACTATAAATTAAAATAAAACAAAATACAGTGAAACCTGTATTAAGCGGACACCGTATTAAGCGGACACCCTCTGATTTAGCGGACAGTAGCCGAAGTCCCAAAATTTATTTCCCTTATTTGCTTTAAATGAAACCTTTATTAAACGGACACCTCTATTAAGGACGTTCATGCAAAAATCTTCTAACATTGATTTTTTTCTGAAACTCTCACCAGTTTGAGATTATGGGTTACTCATATCAAAAATGTAAAAAAATTGGGGGGTCACCGAATTCATTTCGGAGAAATGATGTTCAAAAGATCACCCAAAATCTGAGAAATCGGGCTTCGTTACTGCATACGGATAAAGTGCCTGTTTGTGCAAAAAGTTTATAAATAAATCCCTGAATTGAAATTTTATCCACCAGTTATTGTTCTCGTGGATCCATAAGCAAAATTCGGTGAACTAAAAAACTTCCTCAGAGTTGATT